>PVIA01005664.1:0-110866 GCA_004024845.1 Tonatia bakeri
TTGTTTTAAATCTAGTCAATGTGCTTCATTTATCAGAAAGGAAAGGGAGGTTCAGAGAAGTAAACTTAGGTTAATGTCAGGGTTACACAGCTAGTTAATGAGAGCAGTATGATGAGGTTAGTGCTAGTTAGTACTCCTTCTTCCCATCCTTTAAATTTTATTTTTCAGTTACAATTTACATTTAATGTTATTTTGTATTAATTCTAGGTGCACAGCATAGTGGTTAGACAATACACTTTACAAAATGGTCACCCCCATACTTTAAATACCCATCTGGCACCCCCCATACTTATTACAATATCATTGACTGCATGTCCTATGCTGTACCTCACATTCCCAGAACTATTTTTTAACTACCAATTCATACTTTTTAATCCTGTCACCTTTTTCATCCAAGCCCTCACCCTCTTCCCCTCTGACAACCATCAGTGTGTTCTCTGCATCTATGACTGTTTCTATATTTTGTTGTTTATTTTACTCTTTGCACATATACGTGTAATCACATGGTGTTTTCCTCAGTCTGACCTATTTCACTTAGCATAATAACCTCTAGGTCCACCCGTGTTGTCACAAATGGTAAGATATCCTTCTTTTTATATGGCCAAAGAATATTCTATTGTATATATATATACCACCTTCTTACACCATATAAAGAATAAACTCAAAATGGATTCAAGACTTAACTGTAAAACTAAAAGCAAAAAAAAAAAAAAAAACTAAAAGAAAACATGGGCTATAAAATCTCTGGCATTTCTTGTAGCAACGTTTTTTTTCTGATACATCTCTTGGGGCAAGGGAAACAAAAAAATTAACAAATTAGACTAAATTAAACAAATTGGACTAAACTAAAAAAGCTTTGCACAGCAAAAGAAACTATCAACAAAAGAAAAAGATGGTTTACTGATAGAAAGAAGATATTGGCCAGTGATTAATAGCATAAGAGGTTAATATCCAAAATGTAGAAAGAACTCATAGAACTTAACACCAAGGAAGAAAACAGGCCTGAATATTTCCTTCTCCAAAGAAAACACACAGATGGCCAATAGACATCACTATCATCAGAGAAATGCAAATTCAGCCACAATTTGATATCACCTCACACCTGTCAGAATGGCTATCATCAATAAACAAACAAAAAGTTTGGACAAGGATGAAGAGAAAGGAGAACCTTCTTGCACTATTGGTGGGAATGCAGATTAGTGCAACCACTTTAGAAAACAGGATGGAGGTTCCTCAAAAAATTAAAAAGGGAACTACCTCATGACTCAGTGGTTCTACTTCTTGGTATATATACAAATAACCCCAAAATAATAACACAAAAGAATATATGTACCTCGTAGCATTATTTACAATAGTCAAGATATGGAAACAACACAAGGATATATATAAATAATGTTTGCTTGAAGTTTAATAACTTTTTCTCTCTTGCAGAGGTATCCAGAGAAGATGCTGTTGAACCTTTATCCTGATATCAATAAATTTCCTAAAATTTTATCAGATCTAGTGCTCATGTTTTTGACTCTTCCTCTGAGCTATCAAACTCTATCTGAAATCCCTCATATAACTAGAACTTCAATAATATATAATAATTATATATAAAATAATATGTATACATATAATCTATAGGATATACTTTGAAAATATCCTGTCAGACAGGTTGATGATTTCTAGAACTTTTTGATTGTTATAAAAACATATTTTTGGAATTATGTAATATATGTGGTATAAAGAAAAATGTTTTCTACAGGATTTTAATCTCAAGAAAATGTGTATTTCAATAAATTCAATGAGTAATAATAAAAATAATTCTTAAGAAAAAAACTTTTTATCATCTATTTGTTTTCACTTATGTCTCAGAAGACAGTCAAAATATCCGGCTACTAGATTAACAGTTTATTAAGAGATAATGAAGCAAAACAATCTAGAGATTTATTAGTGCATGTTAAAATTCATGAAGTATTTGTTTCTGTTTGTAATCACAACCAAAGGAAAGTCAATCATGAGTTTTGACACAAAATATGAACTTAACATGTTATTATTTTGGGGTAGAACTCACTTTCCCCCACCTTCAAGATTATTCTGGCTGGTATAATAATCAAATAGAAATAAGACAGATTATCAAAAGAAAATAACCAGATTTAGTGTGTGTGTATGTGTGTATGTGTATACATATATAGACATACATATATACATATACACACATATTACACATGCATATATGTGTAATGCATATATGCACACATGCATATCTATACATATTTATGTGTGTGTATATCATCCATCTGGAAAAAGTTTAGCCACTGTTACACTGTTAATATAATGAGAATGGTTTTTATGACATCGATGTACCCTGGCAGCCAAGGAGAGTGGACTGGAATGTGTGTACATGGACAATGATGACTTCACTGTACTAGCCAGGGGAGGCAGTAGATGCAAGGTGAGTGAGCCTGTGTACTGTGTGGCCATCACTTTCAAAATGGCTCTGAGTAGAGCAATGAATCTGTATCAAATTTTGCATTAAGCTACATTACTCCACAGAAACTGTTCAGATGATTCAGAAGACTGCAGCTATGGGCAATTAGTGATTGGCAGCTTCATCACAACAATGGGACTGTATTTACATAGCATTTCACACCGAGTTTTTTAGCAGAACAGCAAATCACCCAAGTGATTCAGCCCCTCTACAACCCAGATTTGGTGCCTTGTGTCTTCTGGCTTTTCCCAAAACTAAATACCTTTGAAAGGGAAGATATTTCAGACTGTTTATCAGATTCAGTAGAATATGATGGGGAAGTTGATGGCGATTGGGAGAACTGTGTGAGTCCCAAGGTGCTTACTTTGAAGGGGACTGAGGTGTTATTGTCCTATGTACAATGTTTCTTATATCTTGTATCTTCTTCAGTAAATGTCTCTGTTTTTCATATGATATTGCTGGATACCTTCTGGAAAGACCTTGTATATGGCAACCTTGCACACCTGAGAGAGTAAAAGACCCCACCTGCAGGAGGGGTTCAGAGATGAAAGGGAGCATGGGTACATACAACAAAACATCCTGAGGTAGGGATGAGGGGGCTTCAAAAGTCATTGCAGGTTGATAAAAGGAACATAACTTTAGTAAATAAAAATTTGCCCTGCCCCACAGATAGAGCAAAAGAAGTTATCTCTGATAATCTCTTATAGGTAAAACCTCTAATTCAAATTCTCAGTAGTTAAGGGGGTTGGAAGGAGTGTAGAAGTTTCTCTTGAGCCTGTGACTAAAGTTACCTTTAACTCAAAACAATCTGCATACCACAGAGCAAATCTCCGGGTGACTTGTTCTGGAGCCCCACACTATGTGTGTAACAGACATTCGATAAATACTGAGTAATGAGTAACTCCAGTGACAAATTCTTTACTGTTTGGGCCAAAGTGAAAAAATAGCTCATTAATTTCAAGTAAATGTAATTTCCAATAACTCTGCATATAATTTAATAAAGTCTCAGTATACATGAAATTCCTCAGTCTTATATGTGAAAATTATGAAGAGCGATGAAGTATGTTTCAGATATATTTTTTAAATTGCCAGAATGAAAATCTTTGTATAAAATGTATTTATTTGTCACACACCCAAGGACCCAGTACGTCTCAACAAGTGCTTACATAAAAGGATCATTCTACAGCTGTCTTTAAGAGACTTGCTGTTCCCTCAACAATGTGTCTCAGAGAACTTTTCAAAATCTGTACATTGAGAGGCTTAGGACTTACAGTTTACTGAAGAGAGTCTTATTGTCTCCGTACTTTTCATTATAAACTGTGCTGCTTTGAGTATTTCTCTCTCACATATGCAGGGGAGGGGGGAGAAGACAGAGAGAAAGAGACAGAGACAGAGACTGGAAGATACAATGCCAGAATAGAACCAAATGGATACCTTTTTCTTTGGCAGAGAAAGTTCTAATTCCCTTCTAAAATGCATGGACAATTTCACACTTCCATCAAATGTGTGATGATATTCATTTCATGACATGCTTACTAATAATGGATATGTTAATATTTTTCTTCTGTAATGATTAAAAAATGATATATGCCACAAATTCTTTATATGTTAACTCTTAATTGTTTTACAGTACTTATAACAAAGAAGTTATTAACCAAAATGTTATTTTAGGCTTATGTAAGACAACTTTGAGATATGCAAGGGTCTGTGTGGAAGATCATCTTATTTTCTTTTGAGGGATGCAGGATTATGTGGTAGTGCTGACCTGAGGACTCCACACTGACCAGGTAAGACTGGAGAAGGTCATAACCACAAGTTAGTTAGGTATTAAGTCTTGGTTTAATTAAACCAAGCACAAGTGACTCCATTTGGGCTTTCTGTGTCTTTTTAATACATTTGAATGTTTTTTGTGAACTTGAGTAAAATATCGGATATCAAGGTTTCAATTATTTGATCTACAAGGCAGGCATGATGGTAAGCGTCTCATAGAAATGTTGTAAAATGAAATAAATGAAAGTTCTCAAAGCAATCACACACCTTTCAAAGCTGAAGTTTTTATACCTCCTTAAGTGTCCCCATGAAGCACAGCCCATTGATGTTGGCTTTTTCATGCCCTTCTGGATCTCTCCCTGCACCCCCAGCACACTCAGCCTCGTGGCACTTTTTCTCATTCTCTCCTACCGGGATTCTGGCTATAGACTCCAAAAGAATCCTTAGTCTTTGTTCCTACCCACACACCCACCCCCAATTGCTACCAGAGTTATCTTTCAAAAATGGAGCTGGTAATTTCATTGTTTAATGTATTTCTGTCCCCTTTTTGTTTGACTTCTCACTCTCCTCATTAGCTGCACTGGGCTGCAAATTATTATGTCGATACTCCATGCGGTTTCACCATAACCGCTTTTTATGCTATTTGCTGTGCCTAGAATTTTATTTTTATCCATCTCAATTTGATAAAATCATTCCAATCCATGAAGTTTAGCTCATATAGCACCTGCTGTCATAGTTCATCTAAAGTATTCGCACAAAGGATTATTTCTATGCATTGATTCTCTCTCATCTGTTAGATGGCACATTTCTAATTCTAGGGGAAATAGAAATCTACATCTCAGGGAAGAGATTTCATCTTCTCAATATTGAATTCCACGTATGTAGCATAATGTATAGTTTAACATCCTGGATCTTAAATTATTTGAATTGCACCGTCCTAGAAATCAGAGACCTTGTTATTGAATTAATTGCATTAGTAAGCACAATATGGTTGGTCATGAACTTTGCAACAATTATTTTTCTCTATTTTATGCTTGAAGTTCATCAGGTTGCATTTGCCTTCAAGCTACACTAATATATTTAGCATTATTACTAAATTAGTGAAAACATATAACCACATTCACGTTAACCACTAACATTCTTTATATCTGATTGTCACCTTTGTTCTTCCCTTATACGGTGCTTTCATTATAAAACAAAGTGTGAATAATAACATTTGGAAAGTAACATTCTGGCTTTGTTAAGAAAGTGTGCTATGCTGGTTAGCTCTTATCTTTCACAATGTAATTATCTAACATCAATCACTTGGTTAATAGGATGGTAACTCTCAATCATTAACTTTCTCTGAAGTGGTATGACTTTATAAGAACTGCACAGACAATTAGAAACATGAGACCTAATTAGAAGTTGCTGAGAAAAACAGACAAATCTTTATTGCAGAAATTCAGAATGTATCTTCATTCCCCCCTTAGATTCATATAACCTACCAATTGTTCTTAATAAGAATTATTTCCAAAGACAGCAAGATATTGCTGGGAAGTTATATAATAGCCTTCTGAGGTTATTATGATATTGTTGCCAAACTAAAGTTCATTTGCCATTGTGCATCAAAGTCCAATACATATAAACAGGAAAGAGTTTTCAATAAAAAGTAAAAGTTTACTTAGAGAATTGGCACCAAGCCCAGAAACACAGGTAAGCTCATAATACTTTAAGACCTCGCTCCTCAGTAGCCTCTAGGGAAAATATTACATAGGGGAAATATCATTAGTCATGGTAGCTGGGGAGTTGGGATCATGGGCTCTCCTGATTTGTTGGGCCCTGAGTAGGGAATAGTTGATCGTTGCATCAGATCCAGATGTCATCCATGGTGTATTCCTATCTGGTTTCATGAGGATGTGGTCTTTCTGATTTTTTTGAGTCTAGGGCTAAAACATAACTGAAGTCAAGAAGTTATATTTAATCTGACCAAAACTCTGTTGACATGGTCAGCAGACCTGAGGCTTTATTCTTAAGACTGTTTGACTCAGAACAAAACTTAGTATACTAAGGGCTTAACGATGAAGGGAGTGGACATGCAGTATGAGCAAAGGTAGAAGGATTTGGTAAAAATGATTTGAGGGAATCAGTGCTATTCGATGGGACAAAGCTAGCTTGAATTATGGAAAAAGTCATATTAAAGCAAGAGGTTCCTGTGCAGTTACAATATGCTCCTTTATTTGTTTCTACATTTTTACTACCAAAGTGGTGAAATAGAGGTTCCAAAATAAGGATTTTTTTTTAACAACAGAAGGAAATGGTGATAAACAAAACAGATACGTCTATGAATGGCAAGCAGTAGAATTTTACTTTCTGCCATGGGGTTATCATGAATTGTTTCTGCTAAATTCATGCAATTAACGAAACAAAAGTGAGACTGCACAGAGTAAGCTCATGCCTCTTCTCCATGTTGTAAGAAGACAAAGTTCACTTAGCCTGTTTTGTGCCAGTCTCAGCCTGTTGATAATTAATGTTGTACCTGTACTGGCCTTTGTGTTTCTTATTATGATCATGAGAAATCTTCAACGACAATCGTCAGACAACTTGATAAAAAAGATTTATTACTTATAAATCTTAGAAATTACATGGCACATGGGGCCATACAGGGAGGTTGTGTGGATGGGGGAGAGAGAGATAGAGAGGGAGAGAGACAGAGAGAGAGGCAGAGAGAGAAGATAGAGAGAGAATGTGGACCTGGGGTACTGCTTTTATTGAGGGCCTAGAGTTTTGAGAACTCACACTTTATTGGTGAACTTAACACATATGAGTTACATTTTAAAGAGCAGGTGAAAAAAACAAACAGACCAAATGGTCAGGTATCAAAGCAACCAAGATTTTTAAAACAAAAGAATGCTAAGAAAAGCCTGTATTTTTATCGAAGTTCTGTGACTGATGATAAGCTTATTCAAGATAGTCATCAATCATTGAAGGGACTGCTTTGAAGTGAACGTCTGGATAGCCAAAGCTTAAGTCAAGTGCTTGCCCTGCAAAAATAAAAGCCAATAGTGGAGCTCACCCTACATAACCACAGAGCCTGAAACTGAAATCACATTAAAATAATCAGCACTGACAATGCTGTAAGGCGCTTATTAATGTCCTTATATTTTTTGTAGATTGAAAGAACAGTCTGTTGGAAGATCATTTCAAAGTGTCCATGTAAGTAATAAACAAATAAAAGGATACAGTATTTAACAAATGACTAAGAGGTTTCATAAACCTCCTTTAAAATCTAGGCTCTATCATATACTGGCCATATACACTGGGTAAGGCACTTAGCTTCTCAGGGTGATAGTTTTCTACTGTGTAAGGAGTGCTAGGTGTGGATCTAGTGTTTTGGGTTGTGGAGAGGATTACTTAAGGGGATTATATAAGATACTATGCACCATGTTTTGCACATTATAAATGTTCAATGAATTAGAGCCATTTGCAAAGCATGCATAAAGATATTTTATAACATGCAATTATATTTGGCAGATTCATTTCCACTGTAACTTAAGAAGGCATAGTATACTGATTTCATCAGTAATATAAGAGTCTGGCACAAATAATGCCCCTTTTTTATTATAAAATCTTTTTTTACAAAATCATAAGCATGTAATTCTGTAACATAACAATATCACACTCAAGCACACCATATGATATTTTAGATGAAATGTTCAAATTAAACTATAAATTGTTACACCCATATTATTACCATACCAACCACACTCAAGCAGGCATGACTTCTGCTGGACCCATGAATAGGTACGTGTGTGTGTGTGTTTGTGTGTGTTTGTGTGTGAGAGAGAGAGAGAGAGTATAGACATATGCAATCAGTAGTAGTAGGTGTTCAATAAATATTTGTTAAGGGGATGACTGCCTGAATATTTGTGTCACCACATCTTTCCTTGACAATGAACACAGATTTACATTATTTTATTAAGTGAATTTAAATACATTTATCTATTAAAGGTACATTTATTTAACAAAAAGTGCACTTCATTTATCTAAGTGATCTACTCTTCATCTTGAGGAGCATTTAGGTTGTTTTTACACTTTGTCTCTTTCAAATGACACCATGATAACTAACAGCACATGAACAGTATAAATAAAGACACGTCACTCAGCCAACACCAGAAATTCAGACTGAGAAAGCTGATGCATCTATTGGCAGCTGCAGGTTCCCTTCACTTCACTGGTGCCCTGAAATCTACAACGCCAAGAAGGAACTGTCAGAAGAGAGGGGAGTGGGGGACAGGGTGGAAAAGGTGAAGAGATTGAGAAGTACAGATTGGTATTTGCAAAATAGCCATGGGAATGTAAAGTACAGCACAGGGTAAATAATCAATAATGTTGTAATATCAATATATGGTGTTGGTGGGTACTGCAAATATGGGGGGGCACTTTGTAAAGTATGTGATTGTCTAACCACTATGCTGTACATCTGAAACTAATACAAAATAATGTTAAATGTACATCTGAAACTAATACAAAATAATGTTAAATGTAAACTGTAATTGAAAAAATAAAAAAAGAAAAGCTAAAAAATATTAATTTTCACCAAAAAAATAAGTAACAACCACAACTACTGGTTCCAAAGTCACTACACACTTCAGTTTTCAATTCAAATCTTGTATACACACATCTGATGATAGAAATCTAAATTGCACATAAAACTCTTGCTGCTGTAACTCAGGGAATGCCTTTCCTTGTTTCTAACTCTGCAGTACAGAAAGTTTCGTGGGAAGGAGTTGGGAATGGATGATGGATAAGCGAGGGTACTGAACATGATGCACCCTCTGTCTCTGGCTCTTCAACCTAAATAGAAAACATTGTTATGGTGTCTTAGGTATTTTATACAACACACTTCCAATAACTGTTTTTTCCATCTCTGGAAAGGCAGTTTTTGTTAATATCGTATAATTTCCTTCAATTTCCTTCAACCTGTACTTTATGCCTCAAACATTCTAGGTTTTTGACATGCTATTGCCTTGTACAGTGACAGAATTAAGAAAATTCAGTTCTCTTTAGTTATTCCATTTATTTTCTCAAAGAATGTATGTAAGAAGACTGGTCTTTTCAGTTATCATTTTCTGCTGTTTTTTTTTATCATCTATTTCAGAAAAATAGATATTTTTACCAGAAATCACCTCTTTAATATACCAGTTTGCTGACATTGAAAATTTTTCTGTATCTGAGTATGAGTTTTGCCAAGTAAAACACATACAGCTTTTCTCCACAAGTTTCTAATTTTGAAGGTGGTATGAATCTCTGCATCTAATGTCCACTTAGTCCATTTAAAATGGCATGCTGTTAAACAGATCAAGATGTTTAGATCAAAGCTTCTCAATCTTGGCATTATTGACATTTGGAGCCAGAAAATTACTTGTGGGAAGTATCCTGTGTGAGATGTTTATCAGCATACCTTGCCTCTACCCAGTAGATACCCATAGCACCCCCAGAAGGGGCCAAAAATATCTCTAGCCATTGCCAAGTGAAGCCTGGGAGCCATAAATGCCCCTAATGAGACCACTGTCTTAGATGCTATTTTTAGTGTTGCTACTAGGTGACTAAAAGGCACCTTTATTTCTGCTGTGTAGAAAGAAAGAAGGAGCTCCTACCCTTTGTGACAGCATGGATGGAACTGGAGAGAATTACGCTAAGTGAAATTTGAGAGACAAATACCATATGATCTCACCTTTAAGTGGAATCTAATCAACAAAACAAACAAGCAAGCAAAATATAACCAGACACACTGAAATTAAGAACATACTAACAGTAGCCAGAGGGGAGGTAGGAGAGGATAATGGGGGTGGGTGGGAAGGGTTTGCAGGAACAGCTATAAAGGACACATGGACAAAACCAAGGGAGAGGTGGAAACAGGGGAGGGAGGGTGTGGGGGAGCAGTGGGGGGTAAATGAAGACAGCTGTACTTGAACAACAATAAAATAATTGTTTAAAAAAGCACCTTTACAAAGTTGTGAGTTCTAGGGTAGTATATAGTTAACATGATATTCAGACTTAAACAATCTTATGGAAATGTTGGCTGGAATTTTTATTTGTGGAAATGTAGCTGAAAAGAGTTGGCAGCGAGGGTAAAAAGGTATTGGTACGTGTGGGTGCACTTCCTCTTCCCTTTTGCTTCATGTCTGTTAACCCTGCTCTTGATTTAAGAAAGTGAATGATTATTAGAAGGAAGCTTCACTACTTAAAAAAATGTATGATACATAATGTTGACTTTATTTTAAGGCAGAATATGTGACTGGTAGTTATACCATGCAATGACAATCATACGTGGACTTATCATGGACCTATCTGATGAATTAGAGCACAGATACCCATATTCATGAATAAATTAACATAATTTAATTTTTATAAGTTTATGTAAGTTCAATTTTCCACTGGGGGGAATACAAAGAGAAAATGACATATAAAACCAGGGGAAGACATGTATTTGTAGAAAAATTATATCTGTGACAAAAATATTTGTATATTCACATATTATGTCGCAATAGTGTGGCCTGAAAATGGAGATGGAATTCCAAATTCTACATATTTCAAGCATATTTTGAAATATTACTAAATATAATAGATTATGTATTTTGTAACATTTTATTATAGACTCTAGCCTTTGTTCAGAGCTTGTTAATATTAAGATGCTAAGGCAAAGTAAATGCTATAACTTATTAGCATTTGGTGTTATAGAAATTATTTTTATAAATTATTCTTTATAATATAGTTTAATATAATAAGACAATTACATGATGTTCTAAACAATATATAATTTAGAGAGTTAAATCAATTACTTATTGAACATAATAAAACAGGATGCCATTTTGGCAAATATAACAATTTCTATTTGAGTTAAATTATAAACTAAAGTGCGAATTATTTTTGATACATTACTTTTGTTTGAAATTTGGGAGTTTTTGTAAAATATAATGAATGCATCAATTTTTCTACAAATAATATGTGAATGAATAAAACTGTACTTAGGTTGTATTTTCCAAGAGATAAATTTACCTTTATTTTCTAGAAAATTCTTAATAGAAAAAATGCAAGATCATTCCAGAAAGACAAACATAAAAGACCCATAAACCCTCTGAATTTATCATATTTTACATTCACTTTTGCTAAGGCAAGAACCTCCATACAGATCCATTCGTGGTTATATTGTGGAAGAAGGTAGTGCTGGGATGTTTATGTCCTATTTCTTGACCTCAAAGTTATACAGACAAATACAAAAGAATATATACAAAAGTTTTCAATTAAAATAATGTATAAGGTTGTTATCCAACTATGTACAATAATTGCTGTTTAAGAACTATGTGGTTCTTGAACCACAAATGAAAATGATAAATTAATTTTATCATTTTCTTCTAATAAAATTCTTTCAAAATTGTTTTTATGGTATTTGCTTTAAATTTGAGTTCATGCCTCTTTTAAACAATAAAAATAAATGGAACATGTCAATGCCATAGAAGTCATTTTCTAACAGAAGCTGAAATTATCCATTTTAATCTTGCATGAATCTTTTAGTGTAATGACATTAATCTGATAAGTTCCACACTAAAATGTTCTCTGAAACTCTTAAGTAATAGACTGGAATGGACAAAGAAGTTGACTAGTTACTTAATTCAACAACCAGTTTCATTTCTACCTTCATTTCGAAAGGGAAATTTTCTGTCTTTTTCTCTTGTAATCATAAGATCCGTATTTACATCCTATCATGTCTATCTTACAACTTTTATTCATTTTGCTTCTGTCCTTTGAAATACTTTCAAATAATGCTTTAAAGAACTGAGCAGTTATTTAAATACAAAGATAAAATTTTAAGTAAAATTATATATTTGTATAAGAACTGAAAGATATCCTGCTTGCATAAACATATGAAATTATTCCATCTCCATATAGCAATGATAACATCTAGCACTTTTAGGCAATATTCATATTTGTTAATATATGATTCATTCATTCCTTTATTCATTAAATCATCCATTTTTTAACAGATGTTCTTGAGCCAGAACTACCTTCAGTGATAGAACATAATAGTGAAAAAATCTTCAGAGTTTTTGCTTCAGTGGAGCTTACCTTCTAGTGTAAGGAGGCAGGGGACAAACCTAATTCTAAATAAATTTGTCTATTAATTATTGCCTGAAGAAAATAAAACAGGTTAATGAAACATAGAGTGACCTGTGCAAAAATCGTGTATGATTTCAAAAATGAAAATTAAAAAAATATCTAATTGAGTTTATATTTGTCAAGTAACACAAAAAAAAACAGAGAATAGTTACAGAATTAGAAATTATATATACATATATAATGTGAGGAAAGCAGACTGTTTTTGCATTTTAAATTTAAGTTGCTATGAGAGATATACTGTTTTACATTTTCTAGATTTAAAACACACATCTACTTTATGGGAAGTAAGTTGCATATATAAAGAAAAATTGAGATGAAAAATAGTAAGGTGGTATGGCTGAGAGACCCTGCCTTAATAATAATAATTATATAGTAATTGTATACCTATGCTCTAACAGAGATTAGCCTTTTATGGTGGCAGGGAACAAATTAATGCAGAAAAGAAATTTATAAGTTACCATTTCTATCCAGAAACATTTAAAAAATTTTATCTAGTTATTTTCTATGGCTAGAAATCTCCATGGCTTGGCCAAATTTATACTCAAATTCATTGCAGTTTAAGTAAAACTTCCAGGAAATATTTTTCTCATACCCAAACTAGGTCAGGACTTACATTTTGTGACTCTCATAATGTCACAAAGGTTTCTTTGTCACGGCATTCACACTTCTCTTGTACCTCTACTTGTCAACTCTACCTCTATTCCCTCTTCCACACTGGGCAGCTGGGACACACCTGAGCAACCTCCGGCTAGCTGTATGTACCTTAGACTAGTCTTGGCAATTAACAAAATCCTTTAAAACTTTCAAATTATATATATGTATATATATATACACACACACAATACTATATATTTTAGAATATATTGTATATTCTGAATATATTATTATATAATATATATAAATCATATGATATTATAACATTAGTGTTTATTATATAATTTATATTATATAATATATTATTGCACAATTTATTGTATTTTATATATTCCAGAGTATATATTATTATATTTATATTATTATATGTTTCAGAATATTTATGTGTATATATATACACATCCATACATAATAAAATGTCCCATAATTTTTCACTTTTTCTCAAAATCATTTCAATTTTTCCCTAGGCAATTACTCTTGGCCTAGGGATGTGTCTCTTGGACTCTTTCAGTGTTAAAATATCACATTGGAAATGACCCTTTTTCATATGATCACTGTCTCTTCTAGGTTTCTCTATTTTTCTCCCATGTCTCTTCAAAAATTAAAAAAAATAGTTTTAAAAAATATTCGCCTCCAAATATTACTCTGATCTGATAACAAAACTCAGCAGCCAGGCACCGTGAAGACAGGCTTCTCCCTCTAGGAGAAATGTTTCTGGAACAACAAAGAACTCCTCCAGGGCATATTTATTTTCCCATCTTCCCACCGCCCTCATTACCCAGCACAGTGCCAGGCCCAGCAGAGCCATTCAATAAGCATCTATTGACTATTCATGAATAAATGAGTAAAAAGAAACAAATCACAATAAAAACAGACCCAGCTTTGTGGGGAGAAAGCCATCATTCTTTTTTTTTGCTTCATCATTATCATAACTATACAATGTGAGTGATACCTTAAATCACCTTCCATGCACTCTAAGTACAAATAAGGCTATTTAACCAGAAGAAAGTCACTATTGCCATTTTTAAATTTCCTATTTATTGACTAATCTATTTTGAGGAAAATATTACTGATATTTGAGAAGAAATATTTTTAGTCATAAAAAATTGAAACTACAATATAGCTATTGCCACTTAGATAAGCATTACACCAGCTATTTGAGTAACAAATGCTAACTTCTAATAGAACCTATTTGTAGAACCAAATACCTCTCATGATTTTACATGTCTGTAAACTCATGCTTGGAAAAACAACAGTGTTATTAGATTTGAATAGGATATTTCAAAAAAAAAAAAAATTCAGAGTCCCAAACCACTTTCATTTATTAGTATAAAGTATCTCTTGTTAAAACATGAATAAGATAAATTTGTATTGCTTCTCATTTCACTTTCTTTTATTTTTTGAGAATAAAATTTAAAACATGGCATATTCTCTTTGATTGTAAATATTTAAAAAAAGTGTTGGAAAACTAATCAGGCATAAATGATTAAAATCAAATAACATGGTCTCTAATTCACCAAGACTTAATTTGTCAAGCCTATTTATTAAAACGTGATAATAACACTAAAACAGTAATAATAATATAATAATAAAAGCAACTAATTTGTGACTTCTATATTGCACATTAAGTTCATTAAAAGTATTTTCTTCATATCTAAAAATAACTGCAAAGTAATAGGGATTCAAATTTTCCATGGAAATTGAGGGTGGTGACATTGTGCATGTGACAAAACACACATTATTTATTTATAATTCTAAATAAATTTTATCTAATTCCAAAATATTCTGTTTCTTCTATGTCCTGTGACATCTGTAAAGGCAAAGTCTCATTCGGTATTCCATCGGCTTATTTTCTCTGTGTTCATAGAGCTCGAACTCTTGGAGCTTAAATTCTATTTTTTCTACTTATTCAACTTTTGTATTGTAAAATACTAAATGAGTCATTTTAAGGTTCGACCTCAGTCAGTAGTTTTTTAGTTTCTTTTATTTTAAATTTAAATAAAATTCATGTTAAAAATTTAAATTTCAAAGTGTGAACTTCAGTGTTTTTTAGGGTGTCCACAATGTTCTGCAACTAGCATAATATACACATAATTACAGGATACTTTCATCAAACCAAAAAGAAATACTATACCTGTTAGCAGTCAGTGCAAATTCTCCCTCTCTCCATTCCCTGACAATGACTAATCTACTTTCTGTCTTTATAGACATGTGTATTCTGGACATTTTCTAAAAAGAAACCCATAATATATGTTTCTGTGTGTCTGGCTTCTTTCAACAAACATAAAGTTTGAGAAATTCATCCATGTTTTTGTAGCATGTATTAGTAGGTAGTTCATTTTTATGGCTAAATGATATTCCATTGCATGGATATACCACAATTTGTTTTTGCATTTATTGGTTGATAGACATTTGGGTTATTTCTACTTTTTGCCTTTTTGAATAAAATGCTATGAACATTAAAATACCTATTTTTTTCTGTGTAGGCTCATTTCTCAGTTGCATTAGGATTTGGCTTAATCATATAGAATTCTGTGTTTGATATACTGAGAAATAGCCAAATTGTGTTTTGTTTTGCTGTTTTTTTGCTTTGGTGTTACATTTAAGAAACTGTTGCCTAACCCAAGATCAATTCATTTTTGAAAAGGTGCCAAGACAATTGGATGGCAATGTAATAGTCTCTTCAATAGATGGTGCTGAGACAACTGAGTATCTACATTTCAAAGCTTGAAAATCAACCTCTACCTCATATTACACACAAAAATGCATATGTTGATACACTTTATGTTGTCCCACAGGCCTCTGAGGTTCTGTTCATTTTTCTTCATTTTTTTCTCTTTATTTCTCATACTAAATGATCTAAATTGACCTAATTTTATGTTTACTAAATCTTTCTTATGCCAAATAAAACTTGCTGTTGAACCCTTGTGATTAATTTTTCACTTCAGTTTCATACTCCACTACTTGCAGAGTGATCATTTATTATTATTATTAATTACCTTCTTTTTATTGATATTCACTATTTGTTGAGACTTAGTTATCTTTTTTGTTGTTGTTCTTTAGACATAACTTCCTTTAGTTCTTTGACTATATTTCAAATAGTAGATTTAAGTCTCTGTCTAAAAAGTAGTTTCCTCAGGGACAGTTTAGATGACTAACTTTTATGGGTCTTATATTCATACTTTTTTTTACATGTCTCATAACTTTTTGGCTAAAAGCTGGACATGTTTAATAATATAATATGGTGACTTTAAGAACCAGATTTCCCTCTACTCTAGAGTTTTTGTTATAGTTTATTAATGCTATTTTTGTTATTGCTGTTGTTTCTTTAATAATTTTCCTGAAAAAATTCTGTAAGTTCTGTATTCTTTGTCATCTGTGATACTGAAGTCTCTGGTCTGTTGGCTTAGTGGTCAGCTAATGATTAGACAAGATTTTCTTAAATTTCAGGAATCAATAATCTTCCCATGTATTAGGTCATGTGTATATTGGAGCACTGTGTCTAAGCCTTCCTTTCCTATTTGGTGGTCTTCAAAAGTGAGAGCTTTAAGCCTTCTCCAGGCTTCTGTGAGCATCTGCACAACCATGTTCATATACAACTCGACAAATGTGGGCGGCCTTCCAGATTCCCAAAAATATTTCAGAACTTTTTAAAGTCCTTTAAGGTCATTACATTCTCCATTTTTTTATTTTAAGTATTTTAATTGCCTTATGATATTATTTGCCCCAACTCATACTGCTGCCTTAAAGTTGTGATGTTAAGACTATCGTTGCTGCCCACAGACCTGAGGGAAGGGCTGTTTGCACTGTGTAAGTTCTGAGTCAGATCAAACAAAAACAAACCTTGCAAGTGGGATTTTTTAGGCGACTAGCAGATAGGTAATTTAAGGACAGTTATCTGAAAATAGAGCTTTGGGGGAGCTCCAGCTCTGTCCTTCCACCTCAAGTGGCTGAGAGACTGCTGTTTTTCACTGTGACTATGGAGCTGTTAGTTTTCAAGGCTACTGTGGAGCTGGTGATAGGACAATAGGAATAGGGTGAGTTAAAACAGCACAAACCTCACTGTTCTTATTGAAATTTAACTGTTTTTTTTTCTACTAATTAAATGCTACCGACACTGTTGCAAGCCTTTGGTTTGATTCCAAAGTTCTGAAAAAGTTGTTTTTGAAAAATTTTGGCAGCATCCTCATGGCTTTTTCAAAAGAATATTTCAGTTTCTTCTCCCACCAGTCCAGCTGCACCACTCTATCAGATTATTAAGCTATAAAATGGAATAGCTATCAACCTGTGTATTTAAATTAATAAAGTGAAATGTGTTTATTAAAAGGCAAATGTTTAACTGATTAATGTGAAAACAGCTAGTACTTTCTGAAAATGAAATAGGAAAACACAAAATCAAAATGAGTTCTAATTTTATTTTTTTAATTTTTAATATATATTTTATTTATTTATTCTTAGAGAGAGGGGAAAGGAGGAGGAAAGAGAGGGAGAGAAACATCAATGTATAGTTGCCTATCGAGTACCCCCTACTTGGGACCTGGCCAGCAACCCAGGCTTGTGCCCTGACTGGGAATGCAACTGGCAACCCTTGGGTTCACAGGCTGGTGCTCAATACACTGAACCACTCCAGCCAGGGACAAAATTAGTTCTAATTTTAAACACACATTTAATTGAATTTAGGAAAGTATTTAAAACTTGAAAATTTAAATCCAATATTTGATTTAATTAGATAAGTAGAACTAAATATAATAATGGTGACTAGATTATAAGTAGTTTGGTTGCTATGTGGTAGTTTCTGAGTTGAGATAGGTTTCAATTTCAGAAGCAACATTGAATAAAGTTAGAAATATCCTAAATCCAACTAAGCACTAAATCAGGCTCCAGATCCAATTGTTATGTTTCCAGAAATGCTTCCCCTGCACCTCAACTCAGGTTACTTGGCAATATTATCTAGACAACTTTTGGTTTGATATATTTTAGATGTTTAAAATAAATGTTCTGAGCTCTATCTGTACCAGCTTTGCTTTAAATGGTATAACTAAATATACAAAGAAATTATAATTTTGCATGAGTGTTTTTCCATAAAATAAAGCACAAATAACAGCTCTATATTGACAGGAAAATTTAAAGAAAAATGATTGCTCTGTGATTTCTTATTTCTACTCATTGAATGAATAGGCCTTTCTTTCAAACATAAAAATGGCAGATTGCAGCTCCCCAGCATCTCTATTTGGGATCCTAGCTATTCTAAAAATGAACACTGCTGATTTGCGTCTATGTAAATTTCCAACATTTGCTATTCTATTTTAATAGTTGAATGCATTGGAGAACCAGAGAATTGCATCATCAGTGTAGGTAAGGAATTTATTTGGCAAAGGAAAAAGCTACAGATTTTCACCTTTATGTAACAAGTGCATAAAGGAAGCTGCAGTGTGTAACTAAAAAGATAAAAACCACTCAGTGATATAGGCATCTGAATTACACTTGATAATTGCCTTTTTAATTCCAAACAAATGGTGTATCACAATCTCACTCTTAAGTCCAAAGCAGAACTATTATAAGACTTTTGGCTTGAATGAAACATCCAGGGTTGCCAAGATCCTATTGTAGGTGGCTGCCAGGGCAGTCTGCAAGAGTTTGTTGAACTCCTGGCTGGCTCCAGTGGTAATCCTGCTCACCTAATAGACTGAAAAAAAGTCATCCTTTAAGTTCAGAAATAGTGAGATAATGTGTTTTCCTACTCAGCACCGAATTGCTTGTTCACTGCATTTACCAAATACAGTAGTCAAATTCCTACTGTTGCTGAACAACCTAGTGCTGCAAAGCCAGCCAACTTTCTCTTTCTCTTCCTTTCTTTCTATTTTCTTTGATTCAGGAAAGAATAGACAATCATACACTCTAAACTGTATTAATAGCCCTATTATCTTCACTTCAACTGCATAGCAGCCTGAATGCAGATGGATGGATGGCAGATGTGTATATAGAAGGTTCATCAACCTGATTAACTTGGTTCATACAATGTACTAGAGCATGATTATTATACTTAAATTAACATTTCTTATGTTGCCTGTATTCCTTGTGTACTTGGGAGAACTAAAACAGGGTTAAGTAACTCTTTTTGAAATGTGTGTATGGATATATTTAATTAACTAAGAATAATATATTTTTTACATATATGAGTGTGTTTGTGTCTGTGGTATACATGTACATGCAGATATTTCTGTGTCTATTAGACTGTGTATTTATGAATTTTAACTCCTTGTTTTTTGGAAATGATTGTTAATTATCAACCTTGAGTACACAGTGTTCTTTGCATAAACCCATAGTAATAAATAATATTATGTTCCTAATTTCTTCAAGTTTATAATCTGATGGAGGAAGTGGAAAGAAACTGTATTAATTTCCTACAGCTTCCATAACAAGTTACCAAAAATTTAGTGGCTTAAAACAATAAAAATGTATTCTCTTATCATTTTGGAAGTCAGAAGTCTAAAATCAAGATAGAAATATGTTCTTTCTGGAAGCTTCAGAAGGAATCCATTTCCTTGCCTTTTTCAGCTTCTAGAGCCTGCTTACACTCCTCAGTTATGAAGTCTTCGCATTACTCCAACCTCTCCCTGCTGTTATCACATTGGCTACTCCTCACACTCTCCTGCCTCCACTTTAACAACCCTCATGATTACACTGGACCCAGTTGGATGATCCAGGATAATACCATCACCACAAAATCCTTAATTTAATTGTATTTGGGAAGTCCTTTTCATCATGTAAGGTCATAGGTTCTGGAGATTAGGACATGGACATCTTGGGGGTTGGGAAGGTAACTTTATTTAGACTATCATTGTAAGCAAGCAAAATTTTTGAAATACAAAATAATATCAGGTACTGATTAATACTATGAATAAAAAATAAGCAAGGTAAGGGAATATTGAGTAGTAGCAGCCAGTAAAGATATAATAATCAGAGACATTAAAAAGGAATATTAAAGAGAAACTTGAAGAAACTGATAGAGGAAAACAAGAGATCTGGCAGAAGCACTTTGATCAGAGAGAACGGCTTACAGGAGTCCAAAAGTTGGCACAGATTTGACATGTACATGATCAGCAGGAGCTCAGTGAGGTAGGTAGACATCAGATAAGTATTTCTTTGTAGGTCATGGTAAAGATAATTATTCCTTAGTAACTCAGTATCCATGACACATGGTAATCTATCATTTTGCTGTGGTGCAATTCTGAACTCTGTGTTTACTGCTATGAGGCTTATGTGCAGAGGTGAGTCCCTGAGCTTACGTGAACAATTAACTAACAACCCAGCATGGTATCTATTGTTTTCCACTTGTGTATAGGAGAAAACTCTCCTGAAGTGATAAATCCTAATTTTTGTTAGATTAGCCCATAAAGAAAGTCACAGTCTCTTTATGTGGACAGAAATAGAGAAAGACTAAAATTATGTAACATAGGATGGCTTCTTAACCAGAAAACAGAAATTTGAGTTAATGTTCAGGAGACCGAATTCAGTAGTGACTCAAATTTATGACTTGTAGAAGTCTAATGTACCCCACATTTATTGAAACTATTTTAGCTAGTTCTCAGACACTGCCAAAGTGTTCAGCAGGTGAGAGCCAAAGGTTAGGAAAGTTGAGCACTGGTTAATTTCTTGTTTCAGAATATGGAAAAGGTACACATGATTTCAGTCTTCAGGTCTTGTCAAGGTATATCAATCAAAAACTTCCAGCTACTCTTTTTTTTTTCTAAATGTCTTTCATTTCATTATTTTTCTCCATTAACACCATTTGATTTTCAGACACAGCATCTCTCACCTGTTTATTACATTGGTCCCTTACTCAGGTTTTCTTCATTTTTCCTGTTATAGTTACGACAGCCCAACTTGTTTGACATACTGTGAACACAGTGATCTTTATTTTCTAAAAATTAAAATACGTAATTTAATTCCCCTCCTTAAAACTTTTTAGTGTTCTCTTAATGAAGTTAACTTCTTTAAGGAACTACAGGATCAAGCTCTAGTCTTCGCAGCACTCTCTGATTATAATTTCAAGCAAAAATGTTTTCTTTCTGCCCTGTGCCTTTATAAAAGCTGTTTTTTCTTCTTCAAGGCTGACTGCTCCCAATTCCAATTAACAATTGCGAGCCATCCGTCAGATCTCAATTCACATGTCACCTTCTCAAAGAAGCCCATTCTAGAAGAGACATCTCTGTAATGTGCTTCAATATCTGTAATACTCCTTCAGTGCTGTTTTCACAACTACTAATTACAAGATTTTTAATGACTTGCCTGAATCATTATCAATCATAAGACTATAAATCTTGAATGTAAAGCCTGTCTGCCATATACACTGGTATCCCCCAAAGTTTAAATGCCACAAGAACCAGAAGGAGTCTGTTTTGTTTAATACTGTTTCTGCTCCAGGCACATGGTCTTCCCAAGGTAGGCACTGAGGAAATATATGATGAATAATAAATAAAAAGGGAAAAAAGTCAACCTGCTTCATCTGAAACACTCTGGGTCATTAATCCATTATCTACTCATGAAAATGAGGTAGTGGGCTGTTGGCTGTCTTCTAAATATCCTTTCTACTCCCCAGCTTTTAGATGCTTTCAGTTCTCACAGCTTGAATAAGGTGAAGAGCTGTGTGTAAATGCCTGATATTGCCATTTATATAGAGAACAGCCTTGTTCTTTGGGATAGATCATTTATAAAACATATTTTGTGAAAAAGTTTGGAGATATGTATATTAGCTTTATTTAACTTCCCCACCCTAATTGCAGGCTCCCACCCAGCAAAAGAAGACCTAGTGAGATAAATATGTCTTCTATGAATATTAAAACACAAAAATCAGAGAGAAGGCAGTTGGACTACACAGGATGTGTTTCATGTTCATCATTATGAAGCCATTTTTTAATCAGTGCATGTTAGAGTGAGGAAAGAAGTCTAACAGAAATAACTTTCCGATTATTATTCCCTTTTAATTAAAGTAAAATGGAAATTTTTTTGTGGACACATGAATATAAGAGATGCGTGTTCCTAATATTTTTCAGCTTTTCCCTCTTTCATTTGTTTTAACTATTAATCCAATAGTCAGTCTCTTCAGGGAAAAAGCACAGTGCTGTTTCGCCTTCAGGAAGCTCTCAGCAAACTACCCATTGCTCCTCTGTGTTTCCTCAATCCAAGGTGGGGAAGTTTAGCTTTTACCTTCAAAACCAAGTTTAACTTTTCACTCCAAGATCACGCTACTCTTTAAGTCAAAATTTTATTCTCTATTCCATTTCCCACTCAAAACGTACAAACTATGTCCCATACAATTTACTTAAAGCTATGCAGTGAGCACAAAGAGCAGCCTCAATGCATTTCACACAGTAAATTAGCCATGTAACAATATTCCACATATGAATAAAATAATCTCTTCCAATTATTGAAAATCTCAAAGAGTAATTAAGTCTGATGTAAGTGTTTTTTCCTTGTTTTATAACTAAAATAAGCCTAGTCCAGCATTATTAAGGTCTAGTTCAAAGGAATCATAAACCAAATATTTGTATAGCCCATTTCTTATTCTTTTCCATCTACAAGTGAAGTTTCACTCAGATGCCTAGGGAGAGTCTGAGTTTCTTTAGCAACTGCAACATCAGCTGCCTTCTACCAAAGGAAGTATAATTTCTTTAGGTCCATCGAGCTTGAATCAAATCGATACCAATTTCTCAAATGTCCTACTCATAACACTAAGATGACATTAAACACATGAAGTTGTAAAATACAAATATATCCCAGCACCTAAAGCCATTATTAAAAGCAAAAGTGCTCTTAGAGCACAGAACTGATTTTCATAAAATTCATGTCCAAGTAATGTTTCCTAAGACAGAAACAGAGACTCAGAGACATCTTAAAACAGAAAGAG
This sequence comes from Tonatia bakeri, assembly GCA_004024845.1. Taxonomy (NCBI): domain Eukaryota; kingdom Metazoa; phylum Chordata; class Mammalia; order Chiroptera; family Phyllostomidae; genus Tonatia; species Tonatia bakeri. The sequence continues at coordinate 22,968 of PVIA01005664.1, forward strand.
GAAGCCAGCATGAAAGAAAAAGAAAAATCTTATATTCAGGTTTTGGAAATGACATTTTGGAGGTTAATGATGCCACTACAATGTCCATATCTGGGAAAAATCCACCTGTACATACAGCGTCCGTAGTCAGCTAAGGGAACTTACCATACTCTCAGCATGGAAATTTCAAAATTTGATCAATGTCAGGTTGCATTACTGTGATGTCATTGAGGCTGGTTTTCATGTCCATGTCACACATCAAATGTGTACATTTTCTTTACAAGATCTGTACTTTGAAAGGCCTGGGCTTCTGTGTGCTGTTATCTCTCTCTCTCCCTCCCTTTCTGTGCCTCCCACAACTCTCTCTTTTCCCTGCTGTGTCCCTGGATGTTTTTCACCCAGATAATCCCTCTGAGTGGATGTTCGAATGAAGCTGCCCCTGGTGCATCTGAAAGCCCTGTGCCTAGGACACGAGTGTGGAGTAACTCCTGTGCGATCCCCACGGCAGAAAACCTCTGTGCATTGTCTAACTGTTGAATTTTCTAGGTTTTGAATAATTTGTGCTTCAGTGGTAGCAGAAATCTTTTATTCTGCCACATTGTCCCTGATAGCAGTGGGACATGCCTCTTTATCTGTCTCTCTAGTTGCTTTCCTACTTTCAGACACGCTCAGCTTATTGTTTTAACATTTATACCTTAATTCTTAAATTTGTCTCTTTTCCTTTGTTACGATATTCTGCACATCTGCCATTGGCCAGATCTTTCGTTTTCCTTCTGCTCCACACTTATCCTCTTTCCTTACATTCCTGCAGCTTTCAGCACTCTAGATTAGGTGGCTAAATCCAGAATACGTGGGTGCTCTCACCTGTTTCCTTTTCCCACTTTCTTCTCTGCACTATGAAAGTGGGGTTTTGGGGGGACATTGTCACTTCTCCGTTGGTTTTCTCCATGGTGTTAAACCTTCTTATTCTAAGGATAATGTTAAAAATGTGTGAGTTCTGGATCATTTTCAGAAATTGGGGAGCTATAAATTGTCACTGGTTTTCTTTTCTACTATGCTTATCAATTTTACAGTATATTGTAGATACAACTCTTGTGCTTTTAATTTATAGTTTGCTTTCTTAGTCCCTTGGATGTGGAAATTTTTCTACTCTTCTTTTAAAGGTGGAGTGGGGTGTAAAAAAGAAAGTAGAGTAACAATACTTTATATAATACCCACACTTACTATGATTCATTTAAAAGTTACAACCCCACAGCACTTCTGCCTGAGCAGTGAGTACTGCAATTGGTGGGAATAGCAATTTAGTTTTGCAAAGCAACACTTGTCATGTTTTGTTTGAATTTTATTCTTTTTAATTGTATTTGCTTTTATATTAAATTTCATATATTTTTTAGTTACATAAAAGTTATTTGTAGGAAAAGGTTTTATTTAGCTGTGTTTATAGATACTTATGTGGAGCATTATTTTGATTCACAGATCTCAAACAATTTTTTGGCAATACAATAACACTTTTCTCTTACTTTGAAGATGTATCTGCTCTCTATTTATTAATACCATTTAATCATGTTAGGAGACACTGGGCCTTGGCTTATTAAGTTAATGTTTTATATCATTTATAAATAAATAATCATCATTGTTTCTCTAGTAAGATTGCATTAAAGAATCTTCTGTTTTAATTGTTTTTTTAATTCATAGGGAGCATGCTAATCTCTGTGTCATTACAATTCTAATATATGTGCTGCTGAAGCAAGCACTAAAGAATTTTCTTCAAGGTGATAGAGGTACTTTACAAATATTCAAAAACAGAATTTAAAAACAAAATAAATGATTTGAACTTAGAGATTTCTATAATATAATATATTATAGTCATTAAAAACTAAATGAATGTATTATATTTAGAAAAATTTGGGAGGACATTTACAAATTGTCTAAAGCTATTTTGACCCAATTTAATAACTACTGCCATAGTATACAACAGGTGAGTCCAAATTAGTGAAGGGACTCCTGCTCACTTGTTTATCAGATTCCTGGCAAGCAATCAGATACTCATAAGAGAAAGTTAAGTCCTCCTAAAAGGGAAATAGATAATCATTTTGAATCTACCCCTTGCCATCTGGAAATTCCTATCATAATATCAATTATCATAAAGTTGAAACAACTTTCTCATTTTCACTTTATAAGCCATCCTGTAAAGTCACTGCCCTGATCTTCACATCAGTTTTGAGTTTGAAAGCTCTGCTCACAGACTGTTCTTAAATGAAAAATAAACTCTTATTAAATGCTGTTATTGATCTGGATGTTTTGATTTTATTTCAGCATTTTTGACAGTATCACCCATTATATGATGGGAAAAAAACATATGGAAAAAGAAACATCATATAATCATTTAAACATACATTTCATATCTGTGGCGGATCTGGGTTTAAACTAGGAGCCAAAAACTGTTTTAATGTTGGTAACAAGTAGCAATGAAGAGGGTAAACCATATTAAAGGAAATTGAATGGAAAGAGTTAAAAGCCATATGATTTCAACCTTGTGCGGCTCACCAGGTGTGGCTCTGTGGAATGAGTGCCTGCCTGTGAACCAAAGGGTCACCAGTTCAATTCCCAGTCAGTGCACATACCTGGGTTGTGAGCCAGGTCCTCAGTAGGGGCTGTGTGGGTAGTCAAGTAAGGGCTGTGTGAGAAGTCACCACACATTGATGTTTCTCTCCCTTTCTTTCTTTATCCCTTCTCCTCTAAAAATAAACAAATAAAATCTTTTTTCAAAAGAACCATATGATTTCATTCACATGTGAGATATAAAACTGAAAACAAGTGAACAAACAAAAACTCATAGACACAAACCACATGGTGGTTATCAGAGGGGAAAGGGGCTAGTAGTGAGGTAGTAAAGAATAAAGGATGTTAAATATACGGTGACAGAAGATTTGACTTTGAGTGGTAAACACACAATGCAATATACAGATGATGAATTAGAATTGTACACCTGAAACCTACATAATTTTATTAGCCAATGTCACTTCAATAAATTTAATAAAAAATTTCTGCTCTCAGTCCTAAAATCAGTAAAGAAATCTCATTTTTAAGATAGAAAATAAAATTAGTAAAATGGAAGTCTAAATCCACGACTCAAAAACCAGTTAACATTATTGTATTTAAATTGTTAAAATGGAAAATTGGCAACTGAACATTTTAAGTACAATTAATTATTTAAAATAGATAGTGACATTTTTTAAATTTAAAGACTTTTTTCACAGTTTTTATTGTTGTTCAAGTGCAGTAGTCTCCATTTGCTCCTCCCCTCTCCCCTCTACCCCAGCCATCCCACTTCCCACACTTGACCCTACCCTTCTTGGTTTTGTCCATGTGTCGTTTATAGATGTTCCTGAAAACCCTTTCCCCTTTCTCCACCATTATCACCTCCCACCTGCCCTCTGGTTACTGTCAGTTTCTCTTTATTTCAATGTCTCTGGTTATATTCTGCTTGCCTGTTTGTTTTGTTGAATAAGTTCCACTTACAGGTGAGATCATATGGTATTTGTCTTTCACTGCCTGGCTTATTTCACTTTGCATTTTAAAAAATAGTGCCAGACATATTTTAGATGTTTAGCTAGTCTTGTGTAACATTTTAAGAATTCTAAGTACCAACAAAGCAAACTGTTTATTATTAACAGTCTTCCTTAGTTATTAGCTGTGCATTTGTGTAATGAAATATCAGTTACTTGAATCTCTATGCACTCCGTTGGTCTTGGTGATGTCTAAACTTGCGTATCTAAAATTAAGTGTTTCAGAAAGACAGAGCTGTGATCTCATTTTAATCAGAATCTGAAAAAGTAAAACTGAAAATGTTCAACTCTTAGAACAGAGAACAGAAAGGTGGTTTCCAGGGGTTTGGGGCCTGGAGGAAGTGCGGAGGTGGTAGTCAAAGATTACAAACTCACTTTTAAGTGATTAAATTCTGAGGGTCTGATGCACAACATAACTATTATGGTTAATAATACTAAATCTTACACTTGAAATTTGTTAGAAGTGTAAATCCTAAGTGTTCTCATCACACACAAAATTTGTGATAGCCGTGTGAGATGATAGATGTGTTAACTTGATTGCTGTAATTATTTCACAAAGCATAGCTATATTAAATTATTATGTTGTACAATTATATTTATATAGGTATCTATATCTATATATAATTTTTATTTGTCAATCATACCACACTAAAGCTGGGAAAACAAAACAATACAATTTTAATAAAGAAAGATAAGGTAAAAATTTTAAGGATAACATTGCTTATAATTTTAGTGTTAATATATTGATTCAAATCATTCATATAAACAAAAACCAAACCATGTAGAATATAAGGAAAAATTGAAGAATTGAAAAGTAGAATGTTTGTTTTCTTTAAAAAACGAAACATCGATTTTAGAAAGAGAGAGGAAAACGGGGGAGGGAGGGAGACTGAGATTTGTTGTTGCACTTAGTTATGCATTCGACTGATGTGTCCTGACCGGGGCTCAAACCTTCAACCTTGGCATATCTTGGGATGACACTCTAAACAACTAAACTACCCAGCCAGGGCTCCCCCATGTTTTCTTATAGTCTCATATAATGCACTTTACTAAATGTGAGGCAGTTTTCAGAGGGAAGTTTAAAATGCTCACATCCTTGAGCTCAGAAATCCCACTTCTATAGGAATTCATTCTTTTACAATAGTCACACTGGTACAAACAGAAAAGTGCAGGAAGATAGCCATTGCTACACTGTTTAAAGCAGCAAAGATGGAAAACATCTAGAGGCAGCTGGTTAAACTGGGTCTGGTAGAGTCCCAAAAGAATGCAATGTAGCTGATAAAAGACTCTTTATGTTCTGAGGTGAAACATCCTCCAAGATACATTGTTGGGTGAAAAATGCAAAGTGCAGGACAGTGGGTACAGCTCAGTAAATAGATTTGTAACTTAGATAGACACTACCAAATTTGTATCCATGGTTACATCTAGGGAATAGGATTGTAGGGAGAAAAGAGATTCCCACCTTCAAATTTATAAGTCTGTTCTTTTGGATTTTTTTTTTACTCTTTATAGAAGTATAATAAACAGAAAAGCACACAGATCATTTGTGAAAATCTCAGTGAATTCCTATGAGTGAGCACACTTATGTGATCAATACAAGTCAAGATATAGACCTTTCCAGTCTCCCATCCCCATTGCATCCCCTCCCAACCACTACCTCTGCCCAAAGTAACCACTTTTCTGGTTCCAATACCATTCATTACTTTCACTAGTGTTTGAACTTCATATAATTGGAATCACACATTATAATGAACACACAAAAATCTGTTGCATTTTTATACATCAACAATGAATAATCTCATGAGGAAATTTAGAAAACAATACCAGTTACAATAGCATCAAAAATAATAAAATAATTAGGAATTAATTTAGCCAAGGAGGTGAAAGACATATACTGAAAACTAAAAAACATTGCTGAAAGAAATTAAGATCCATATAAATGGAAAGACATCCTTTTATTAATGGTTTTGAAGACAATATTTTAAAAAAATTAATATATTTTATTGATCATGCTATTACAGTTGTCCCAATTTTTTCCCTTTGCTTTCTGCCACCTGGTACACCCCTTTCCTCCAGCAATCCCCCATTAGTTCATGTCCATGAGTCATGCTTATAAGAGCTTTGGTTTCTCCATTTCCCATACTATTCTTAACCTACCCTATTTTTACCTACCAACTATGCTTCTTAATTCCTGCACCTTTTCCCCAGACTCCCCTGCCCCCTCCCAGCTGATAGCCCTCCAAATGATCTCCATGTCTAAGGTACTATTCTTGTTTTAGTTGTTTGCTTAGTTTGTTTTTTTAGATTCATTTGTTGATAGTTGTAAATTTATTGCCATTTTAATGTTCATAGTTTTGATCTTCCTTTTCTTATATGAGTTCCTTTAACATTTCATATAAGAATGGCTTCATGATGTTGGGCTCCTTTAGCTTTACCTTGTCTGGGAAGCACTGTATCTGCCCTTGAATTCTAAATGATAGCCTTGCTGGATAGAGTAATCTAGTTTGTTGGTTCTTGCTTTTCATCACTTTGAATATTTCTTGTCAGTCCCTTCTAGCCTGCTAAGTTTCTTTTGAGAAGTCAGCTGACAATTTTAGGAGAGATCCTTTTTAGGTAACTATATGCTTTTCTCCTTCTGCTTTTAAGATCCTCTCTTTGTCTTTAACCTTCGGTGTTTTAATTTGATGGTGTGATAATTATGGGATAATGATGGTGTAATAATTATGTGATAATGATGGGATGATAATTATGATTGGACCCCTCTTTGGGTCCAATTTTTGGGGATTTTCTGTGCTTCCTGGACTTGTATGTCTATTTCCTTCCCCAAATTGGGGACGTTTTATTTCATTATTTTTTCAAATAAGTTTTCCATTGCTTGCTCTCCTCTTTATGGCACCCCTATGATTTAGATGTTGGTCCATTTGGAAATCTCTCAGAGGTTCCTTAGTCTATCTTCATTTTTAATTCTTTTTTTTTCTTCTTGTTCTTCTGATTGAACACTTTTTTCTTCTTTATATTTGATTCTCAGCTTCATCCTCTCCACTCTTGGTTCCTGTACTTCACTTAATGTAACCTTCATTTCTGCCTGGGTCTTTTTGATGCTGTTGTGGTACCCAATGATTTCTTTGAGCACTCTGAAAGCCAGTGTTTTGAACTCTGCATCTGATGGGTTGCTTATCTCCTTCTCATTTACTTCTTTTCTTGGAGTTTGTTCTGTTCTTTCATTTGGGTCATATTCCTTTGTCTCCTTAATTTGACAGCCTCTCTGTGTTTGTTTCTATGTGTTACATTAAGCTGCTTTGACTCCTTGTCTTAGTAGCATGGCCTATTATAGAAAAGCATACCTGTAAGTTGTATGGAGTGGAGCCTTAGGTAATCACAAGGGCAGGGCAACCCATTTCACCACTCTGGGCTCTGCATGTGGGAAGGCTCAGAGAGGAGACAATGCCACAGCCTGACCTCTGGGGATTTGCCTAGAAGGAAGCTGTGTACTGGCACTTGCCCTGTTGCCAGTCACTTCATTTTCTCTCTGTATACAGCTAGTGCCCTTCTAGCTATTGCCCTGGTGCTGAACCCCAGAGTGGGTGAGTATGCTTAAGTCCTAAGACACTTCTGAGCCCTTTAAGAGGAATCTCCTGAGAATCCTGTAGTTTCTTCCACTAGCCCAATTCCCATTGTTTTTTACAGCCAGAAGTTTTGGGGATTTAGCTTCCTGATGCTGGAACCCAGGGCTGGGTGGGCTGGTCTGAGGCTGGGATCCCTCACTCATGAGGTGTCCCTACCGATTTTTATATATCACCATGCATAAATGTGGGGCCGCCCACTCTGCTTCTCTGTGCCTCTCCACACCTCTCCACCTCTCTGCACTTCTCTGCATTTCTCCTCATGTTTGCCCTTCCTACTCAACTGAATGAATGAGGCTTCTTTAAACCTTTGGCTGTTGGACTTCCATACAGCTCAATTTTCTGACAAATCTGGGTGACATTTGTTTTGTAGTCCAGTTGTAATTTTTGCTGTAGTTGTACATGGAGGTGAAGCATATTTACCTACACCTCCACCCTGACTGGAAGTCCTCTGCATCTAATTTTAATAGAAATATAAAATATAAGAAATCATTTAGCAATCAATAATTTATCCCAAAATTTTTTAAAGGAGAAATTTTAACATAAAAGTAATTTTTTAAAGATTTCAAACATATCCTTATGTGAAACATTTAATTCTGATAGAAATAATATTTCTATAGAAAGACATGAGTTTTCAATATTGCCTTAAGAAGCTGAAGAAAAATATGCAGACATATAAAATAATTAAATTGTCAATGACATCTAATATAGGTACAAAATTGAATATTTCACACTCTCAAGCAACAGATAACTACCATGTTTTTAAACTCTTCAACTAGTTTCTTAATTTAATAAACTATTAGCAAATAAAATCCAGACTTTGTAAAATAATAGTACACAATAAAAATTAAGGTTTATTACTGGTGTCTTAGGTCATCTGCATTAAGAACACAATTACCATAAGTTAAAGTGTTTAATACAGAAAAGAAAGAACACAGTGCTAATAAAAGCATGAAAAAATGTTTCATTCCAGTAATTTCCTGTGTATAAACAAAACAAATAGGTTAGTTAAATGCCATTTAAAAATCTAGCAATACTTGTTTTGGGATGAAGTATAGTGCTAGTATATTCTTGTCCATGATTAGTGGCTATGAAAAGAGTCACAGATTTCAACATGGCAAAGTGTGTTAAAAGCTTTAACATATACATTCTCTTTTCTGCAATGTCATGTGTAAAAATTATCCAAAGGAAATAATTAAAGCTTTATACATAGTATTGTCCAAGATGTTTTTGTAACATTATACAATATATAAACATTATTCAATAAGGAATGGTGAGATAAATATTGTATTTAACTCTAAAAATTTTTACATTAAAAATTCTTCATGATATAAAAAACTATGATACATATTAAATGGAAAAAATAAGCTATAAAAATTATTAAGAATATAGTTCATCTTTGTATTAGAAATGTAGAAGTGCATTTTTTAAAACAATCTGTAAAAATATTAATCAACCAGTGTTGTGCTATGCTGTTTGTTATTTTTGCTGTGCTTGATATTCATTATATATTTATATTTTAAAACCATTAATTTATATTACTTGAAATTTCTTATAGAAGAAAAGGCAGTTAGTAAAAACTTAGATATTTTTATAAATCTAAACCATAAGCATTTTGAAAATGTTCTTATTTTGATTCTTGACATATAGGCAATTTGGGAACCTCCACTTCTGGAGAGGAGATATTTAACCCTATTAAGATCTATGGGTAAATGCTCAACATAAAGATATAAACGAATATTTGCATTTATTTTTTAACAACATATTTTCTAACAAATGAAATATTACCCAGTTTCACTTAGTATTCTCTGACATTAGAAGTCTATCTGTATGATGAATTTTTTTAATTTAAATTTTATTTTTCAATTACAGTTTACATTCAATAATATTTTGCATTAGTTTCTGGTGAATAGCATAGTGGTTAGACATCAGAAACTTCACAAAGGGTTTCCCTGATGTTTCCAGTACCAATTTAGCTGTATGATGCAATTTTGAAACAAGAGCATATTCAGAGGAAGAGGAAATTTCAAGGTAGTCTATATGGTGAGAAAAAAAAGCAGTTATAATTCAATTAAAAAGGCAATGAAGTATCCTTTAAAAATATGTTTATGCTAGCAGCATAAAAACTCTAAAAAAATTATATGGCTTTGATGAACCCCAAGGATATTCATAATCTGGCTTCATTCATAATGATATACATATATAGAAATTGAAAGTTTATAATTGTCATCTACTATTTTTTTCTAAATATGAAGTTAAACTATGTTCTGTTGCTCTGTGTTTAGTGTGCATCAGTATTTGTGGTTTCTCTTTTGAGAAAGAGAAATGTGGTTTCTCATTAATTACATAAAGTATAATTAATTACATGTGTATATCATACAATAATAAAATATGTGTTCCCTTATTTAAAGTGATATATTCTCATTAAAGAGTAAAAATTATTTAATATCAATGAATGAAAATATAGAGAAGGGATCAGGCATTAGTGCTATTAGTTCCATGTGTAAAAGTAACTAATTGTCTGTTAGCATAATGTTAGGAAATGATTAATTTGGGATATTAAATGATCATCTTCAAAAGAGCACTGCATCTCACTGAGCTCAGAGGTGCATCAATCTGCTTTGCATATTACTGAGTATGGGGGACTCTCTACCCTTGAAGCCCACTCAAACTAAAGCAGTTTTGTTCATCTGTCTTTTTTATTTATCTTTTTGTTAAAATTTTATTGCTAGAAAAGATTTCAAGATCAAAAAATTTTGAAAACATTCTACTGCTACAGAATATTATAAAGTATTTTCTTTCCACTAATGTATTTAATGGAAGGTATGTATTGTACATGATAATTTAGTATAATTATTTCCTGTAATCTTTTTTATTTATGAGAGATCTATAGTTTTAAAAGGTTTTATTGTGTTGACATGTGACATTAATGCATTTATTACATATGTGTTATCATGTATTGTAATCACATATTTCTTTAAACTCTTAAAACCAATACATAATTGTCATTGAAACCAACTTTAACAAAATAAAATGGGCTTATGATTCTGTTAAGAGTGTCAAATAAATGAGTCCTCTTAGTATTTTAAGTTACAAATATGTTTCTGTACTATAAACATATAAACAGCCCTGGCTGGTGTAGCGGACGGATTGAGTACCAGCCTGTGAACCAAAGAATTGCTGGTTCGCTTCCCATTCAGGGCATAAGCCTGGGTTGTGGGCCAGGTCCCCAGTAGGGGGCACGAGATAGTCAACCACACAGTGATGTTTCTGTCCTCTTTCTCCCTCTTTCCCTTTCTCTGAAAATAAATAAAATCTTAGAAACATATAAACAGTATCATTCTCTTTGTGTCAGACTTTTAAAATTACAGATTTAAACTAAGTAACCTGTAAATGCCCATCAATAGAGTAATGAATAAAAAAGATGTGGTACATTTACATGATGGAATATTACATAGCATTAAAAAAAGAAAAAAACCTTCCTTTTTGTAATAGCATGGATGGATGTGGAGAAAATTATGCTAAGTGAATTAAGCCTGACTTAATTCTACATATAGGTGGAATCTAATGAATACAATAAACTACTGAACAAAATAGTAACAGAAGCTTAGATACATTAAACAGAATGACAGCTGCTGGAAAGGAGGCAGAGGGAGTGGGGAACAGGATCAAAAATGGTGAAGAGATTAACCAAAGAACATTTATGCAGTACCCATGGACACGGACAACAATATGGGGATTGGCTTAAGGAGGGAGAGGTTTGGGGTGGGTGGAGGCAGGGAAAGGGAGAAAAAGTGGGAACAACTGGAAAAGCAAAAACAATAAAAATAAAATTTTAAATAAAGTATATAGTGTTGTTAATGAGGTTTTAAAAATTAAGCCTCCATGCTCTGGCTGGTGTGGCTCTGTGGATTAAGTGCTGGCCTGTGAACCAAAGTGTAGCTGGTTCATTTCCCAGTCAGGGCACAGGCCTGGATTGCAGGCCAGGTCCCTGGTGGGGGCCATGTGACAGGCAACCACATGGTTGATGTTTCTCTTTCTCTTTTTCTCCCTCCCTTCCTCTCTCTCTAAAAATAAATAAGTAAAATCTTTAAAAAAAATTAAGCATCCTTCTTTCATTATTCATAAAAGAAACCTGATTTTAGATTTGTCTATTTCTATTTTACTCATAATAATTGTAATTTCCCATCCATAAGTGATTTATTTATATATAACTAGAGATAGAATTTATATCTATTTTAATAGATTGCTAATTGTCCTGTATATTGAACATCTATTTTCCACCCATTCAAATGAACATTTTATCATATATAGACACTAATGACTTAAAAAGTACTATGAACTATTGAAAAAAATGTATTCCATTAACTTAGTCGTTGACATTGGTGGTCAATTTCCATCCTAAAATAAATGCCAGATGGAGTTATAAACATTTTAATTATCAGAAAACTCGATCTGGATGAAGCCCACTATCCAGAAGGGAGAGAAGTGCAGTCACGGAATACCAATGAACAAAGGCATTTGAGATTAGAGAAGAGGTGAAAGAAGTGAAAAAGAAAATCCCTGTAAACCAGAACCTGTGCACTTTTGTCACTAGAGGAAGGCACCAGGTAACATGCTTTAAACAGTTCAAGCCTGGGAAAAATGTAGTGAGTCTTTTCTCTTTAGGAACAAAGATGTGCAGGTAATCTTGTCTAGAGCAGTTTCAGAGAAGTAATGAACCATCTGAGATTTCAAATGTTGCTTTTGAAATATTGCAAAACATTAGGACCTAGAAGACAGGCAATTGATTTTTTTTAAAGAAATTCATATGCAAAATAAGTGTTAAATGGCATTGAAGTTAACTTCCCACAAATAAATGAAATTAAAGCAAGAAGTACCACAAAAAATAAGAAAATGTCAAGGAAACAGTGGTTTGTTTTTATTTCAGACTATTTTAAGTGATTGACAAGGGAGAATTGTGCATTTTTCATGTTCAACATAATTGCTAGTATTCTATCTATACATGTAAAAAATTCATAGTATGCTTACTTCAAATGGTAACATTTTTATTGTTTCTCTAAGAGTAGAGTAAAATGATTTTATTCTAGATTTCAGGCAAAATTTCTGTCTTTCAACTGTGTTTGAATAGGGCAATCGAATTCTGTTTAAGAAAATATCCTAAGTAAATTACACTTAAAAATATGTATTATTATTCCCACCTGTTGGGGACCACCCTGCCTGGTCTCAGGAAGCTGTAACCCCTGTGACTTAGGCTGAATGAAAGACCTCTGGACCAGGAGCCACTAAGGAGACAAAACTTATTCCCCTGGCATGAATGCTACCTGTTCTATGTCTGTCCTTTAATGCTTGATCAATTAGCTAATGACAGGTAACAATTCTCTAGGATAGAGATTGGACCTAAGACAGGCATTGATCTTGAAAAGGCCTCTGGGATGAGACTCATGGGGCTGTGGAAATGAAGGAGCTGTGGAAAGGAAGGGGTGATCGACATCAACCCCTCCCCCCTCTAAGCCTGAGACTTTGTACTTAGATGTGAGAAATCCAAGTCTCCTAAATGCCTTTGTCTACCGCCAGGCCCAAACCTGCCAAAGTGGCAGCTCAGACCAGAGACGGTGGACCCCCAGGGTAATCAGGCCTGGGACATAGAATATGCAAGATCCTCTGAGATCTGTTTGCTGGAGGATGTTATTAACTTGGAATTTAAAGGCACAGACAGGAAACCAAAACTAGCCCTTTGAGCTATGTAGTCCTTTCATATGATAAAACTCCAATCTCTGCCCAGAATCAGCAGGAGTTCTGTTAGCATCTTGGTAAGTTACCTGTTCCCTTTGATCCTTTCTGCCAGACTGTGAATCCACAAACCGAGTCTGCTTTCTCAATAAAAATCTGCTTGGGAATGGACACGGTACACTCCCCACTAGAGAGAGTAGCCGTGTTTCTCTATACTCCCACAGAATCATGCTAGTTTCTGTGTATTTCTCATGTTTTGACAAACATGCGCAGCCAAGATGGATACAGAGGAGGACGGTATTCTTCCACACCCACCACCCCCTCCAGCCCCGTGGAGACTCTCAAAGAGGCCTGCAATCTCAGATTGATTAAGATCTGTTGCTCGCCCTGGCAGGTGTAGCTCAGTGGATTGAGCGTGGGCTGTGAATCAGGCATCGCAGGTTCGATTCCCAGTCAGGGCACATGCCTAGGTTGCAGGCCATGTCCCCCAGCAACCACACATTGATGTTTCTCTCTCTCTCTCTCTTTCTCCCTCCCTTCCCTCTCTTAAAATAAATAAAAAAATAAAAAATCTTAAAAAGAAAAAAAAAAGATCTGTTGCTATGGAAGATACATAACTATGACTGTGATAATAAAACTCCTTTTTTGATAGCATGTTTGCAATGGGAATTACATATACATATGTTAAATGAGAAGACACTATTCTCTGAAAAATAAAATAATACTGGGAAAAACAGAAGGCACCAGGAAAAGGGGAGACCAAATCTGAGATGGATTGACCCTATAAAAGAAGCCATAGGCGTGAGTCTACAGGAGCTGAGCAGGGCTGCTGGGGACAGGACTTCCTAGACGTCACACACTCTGTCACAGGGTCTCCAGGAGTCAGAGCCAACTCAAAAACACATAATATGTATATGCCAAATAAGTAATATACAACATACACTCAATAAGTTCTATTACCATTGAACTTGATCTTAAAAATGAATAGAATTTTCATATTAGGGACAGGGATGGAGGAACAATGTAAGAAGTGGTAAAGAATTACCAGATCAGAAAACAAAACAAAATTAACAAACAAACAAACAAACAAAACTCAAGGAAACAAAGAAAGCTTGAGAATGTAAGATGTGTCTAGAAAATCCCTTAAGTAATTACAAATATTGTTATACCTATATCAGTATGTATCTACTCAGTAAGGATATATTGTTATCTATTTTAAATGTAATTTATATTAAATTATTTAGACAGTAACTGCATTAGTTAGACCCAACAGACAAAAAGTGAAGTTATATATCTGGCTCTTAATGTCTAGTGGGTCTTAAGTAAATATCCATAGAATGAAGCTGAAGGTTTGTTCTGGAGGGGGTTTTCAGGAAAGATGGAGAGTTTTGAGGAGGAGATTAACAGGGGCTGCAGCTCAGCACATTCAGTAATTAGATCAGCAATGAAGCACCACAGGTTTGGGTAAGAAGTCAGGAGGGCTGGGCGTTTGCTCTTTCTCCCTAAAATATTGGTGCCCAGCAGTCCCAGGTGAGCATTTCAAATCCTTTTTTAAACAATCATATATTACTCTTAAATGTAAATGTGTTTGTTATGCTGTTTGTTTTTTGTATTTATACAAAAATAAAGCTATGAACAGGAAAAGTAAGAAAAGCTTATTAATCTTTCCCCTATTTAGCTATTCCTTGCTTCTTGCCTTTTTTGATTCTTATTTTTCATTTCTGAGTGTTTTGATCTTGTCAAAATATGGAAATGAAATCCATCTCTTAGAAATTCTAAGTGTGTAAGTCCTATGCTTAGAATTTCTAAGTCACATTTTAAACTCAGGCTCTTTTATGTTGATGGAGACTCAGAAATAATTGGTGACCCAAAGTATGACATAGTGGCAGTTACTCAATTTCTGTGATATAATTATCTCTATGTATACGTGTTTCTCACTCCTTTTTCCTGCGGCAAGACCTAGGACGAGTAATAACCCTAACATTTTTAGTATTCCCAGTCTCTGTAGAATCTGTGGTAGACAAGATTTCTTCTTGTGCTGTGTGCAGAGTTGAAAAGGAAAGTCCCAGTGGTATACAACTTTTCCAGTTACCTAGACTTTTGTTCCTGTTTTATCTTCTCTTTCCTTCATGTTCCCAGGCTTAGTCATGAAAGACAGTGATATGCCAATTTTGGTAAGGCAAATTTCTCTGGTGCTTTCCTTTGCTTTAATATTTTCTCTTTGATCTTAGGCCTAATATTTTACTAACTAATATTTTTTACTTTAACTAATTTACTAATATTTACTAGCATGTGCCCATGCTCCAAATGTTTTTGATACTATTGCGGTTCTCTTCCACCCAGTGTCAGAATGGGGGTAACTTGCTCAATACACAGACCTCTGCATCATTTCATTCAAATGGCTTTTCTATCTTTGACACAATACAATGCAATTATTTTATTATCAGTGTCATTTTCATTATTAAGGAAGGTTTTTTCTATTTTAAATAGGGGATAATAAGGTTCCTGCCAAAATGGAGGCATAAGCAGAAACGCTTCACTTCCTCACACAACCAAAAGAAGGATAACAACCAACTTAAGAACAAAGAACTGCCAGAAAAACATTTTCATGGAAGTCCAACAACCAAGGAGTTAAAGAGACATTCAGCTAGATAGTAGGAGGGGCAGAGAGGGGCAGCCGAGCAGAGAGGACATGAGGCAAGGCAGCAGCTGCCGGACATCATGGGCAATCACACTTTTGTGCTCAGACAAGCCCAGGGGAACAGTGGGTGAGTGAGATGGACCCTGAAGCCCAAGGTTTCAGCATGGGCAACTAAAGACTCAAAACCCCAGGCTGTAAAAAAAATCTGTGGGGATTGTGGCAGTGGGAGAAACTCCCAGCCCCACAGGAGAATTTGTCAAAGATACCAACAGGATCCTAAAATGTACACAAACTCACCCACCTGCAAGTCAGTATCTGAAAGGGCAAAACCACTTGTGGGAAGAGAGGGAAGTGACAGAAAGTGGGATGAGAGCAGAAAAAACAGCATTGTTCCCTCTCTGACCCTTCTTTCATAGACAGCACCACAAAGCAGCAAAGAGGCCTGGTGGTGCCCTGATGAATACCTAAGGCTCTGCCCTTTACACATAACTGTGCCAAGACAAAGAAATATGGCTCAAATGAAAGAGCAGATCAAAACTCCAGAAAAAGAATGTAACCAACAAGGAGATAGACCACCTGTCTGATGCAGAGTTTGTAACACTGGTAATCAGGATGCTCACAGAACTGATTGAGCTCAGTCAAAAAATGAAGAAAGAAAGAACACTGCACAAAGTGAAATAAAGGAAAATACACAGGGAACCAACAGTGAAGGGAAGGAAATTGGGACTCAAATCAATTATTTGGAACAAAAGGAAGAAATAAGCATCCAACCAAAATAGAATGAAGAAACAAGAATTCATAAAAATGAGGAGAGGTTTAGGAACCTCTGGGGCAACTTTAAACATTCCAACATCCAAATGTTGGGAATGTTGGAAGGAGAAGAAGAAGAGCAAGATATTGAAAATGTATTTGAACAAGTAATGAAGGAAAACTTCCCCAATCTGGTGAAAGGAATAGAATTCTAGGAAGTCCAGGAGTCCCAGAGAGTCTCAAAGAAATTGGACCCAAGGAAGAACACATCAGGACACATCATAATTAAGTTACCCAAGGTTAAAACATTAGGAGAGAATCCTAAAGGCAGCAAGAGGAAAGGAGAGAGTTATCTACAAAGTTGTGCCCATAAGGCTGTCAGTTGGTTTCTCAAAAGAAACCTTACAGGCAAGAAAGGGCGGGAAAGAAGTATTTGAAGTCATGAAAGGCAAGGATCTGCATCCAAGATTACTCTATCCAACAAAGTTATCAGTTAGAATGGAAGGGCAGAGAATGTGCTTTCCAGGTATGGTAAAGTTAAAGGAGTTCACCATCACAAAGTCCTTATTATATAAAACGTTAAAGGGATTTGTCTAAGAAATTGAAGATCAAAAACTATGAACAGTAAAATGACAACAGACTCACAACCATCAACAACTGAACCTAAAAAACAAAAACTAAGCAAACAACTAGAACAGGAACAGAATCACAGAAATGGAGATCACATGGAGGATTATCATTGGGGAGGGGGAGGGGGAAGATGGGAGGAAAGGTACAGGGAATAAGAAGCAGAATACGTAGGCACAAAATAGACAGGGGGACGTTAAGAATTCTATAGGAAATGGAGAAACCAAAGAACTTACATGTACAACCCATGGATATGAACTATGGAGTGGGGGATGCTGGAGGTTGAGTGGGGTGGTGCAGGAAGGAGGGAAATAAAGGGGGAAAAATTGAGACAACTGTAATAGCATAATTAGTGAAATATACTTTAAAAAATAAATATGGGATAATAGCAGGAGTTAATCTTATTTAATTATTCAGTGTTGTTTTTAATCATATATATATCTTATATGTGATTGCTTTAATCATATATATTTAATCATATATATATAACTACGATATATGTGTGTGTGTGTGTGTGTGTGTGTGTGTGTGTGTGTGTGTTATTTTTCCAAGGTTTTCAATAACAAAACCATACTGGTTCACTTAAACATCTTATTTGTTCTATATTTTCTATTATTATATAAACAAACATAGTTTTGAAAAACAAATACATTGATTTAGGAGAAAATTAGAATTTTAAAAATGTGTATTAAAGTTTTCCTTTTATAGATTATTGTTTCAATAATAGGTACACTTATCTTTTTAATTATTTTAAATTGGGGTGTTCATGATTTTATTTTTGACTATAATCGGAGTTAGGTGTTAATTTCTTAGCTACACTCAATGCTGTGTCTATTTTTTTATAAATAGCTTTTAAATGAATGAACACTGAATCATGGAAGTTTTCTTATGTTTAATTCTGGAAATCATGCTTTTTGGTTTTGTAACAGTTGAACCAATTATGCCATAACATATTGAAGTAAAATTCCAGTTTCATAAGGGTCTGCAGCTTTTTGGGCTAAAGGGATCTTAAGTTTAAAGATAACATATCCATTCAATATTATTTCTTCTCTAGTGCTTGTAAAAATGTTTGAGCTTTATTTTAAATCATATATTTAGAATGCATTTTCTTAAAATATAGGTAATTTAGATATTACACTGTAATTTATTTTTGAGTATCCATTAAAATAGGTCAAAAATTGGGGCATTTCTTCTGGTTCCTAAGGGAGCAAATGTTCCCAAAGTATCACCGAGTTTCTGGAATGCGTCGTCAGGAAAAGAAAGAACAACTGTCCCCGGTTCTCTGGCGTGTGGAGCTGCGGACTAGTCAGAGTTAGCTCCGCTGTGACAGGCCTCATTGCTCCACTTCTCTTGTCTCCCTCACCGTGTTGCTGATTAAGTTTCTTAATCACATATCAGATGGTAGCACCCCTTCCTATCTAGTATTGAACTAATAGCTTATAGCTTGGTTACATCTTGAATTATACTAACATTAGAGAGATTTTCAGATTGAGCCAAAGTTGTTATAATAATATAAATTTGATCTGGTAACTCTAAACAGTCTCAATATTCTTTTTAAAAAGTTATATTCCTATCTCCATGGCCTTCACAGCCTCAGTGGCATGTTTCTATTTATTCAACAAGTAGCTACTGATTATCTACTGCATCAGGGACGTGTGATTGGTTTTAATCACATATATATGTTATTTTTTCAAGTTTTTCAATAACAAAACCATCTTGGTTTATTTAAATATCAGATGTGTTCTATATTTTCTATGATTTTATAAGCAAATAGATTTTTACTTGCTGAAAACAAATATCTTGATTTAGGAGAAAATTAGAATTTAAAAAAATGTCTATTGAAGTCTTCCTTTTATAGATCATTGTTTCAAAAATACGTACATTTATCTTTTTAACTATTTTAAACTGGGCTCAAGGTTATATCACTGGTAGCATATCTGAAGTAATCTAATATATTTTAGCTACTTCTCTTCATTTTGGAAGGAAAGCTATACAAATGCCATGACTGGTCTCTATAAGAAGATCCATAGAGCTTCATATATTCTTCACTTTCTCCTCTTCTCCAAGGATCTGACCTACATCTCTGGCCTCAGCGCTGAGTACTGTCTCCAGTTTCCAGGTGTCCAAATACCCTCTGTATAAGCCATGTATAACATCTGGAACTCTAAGATTTGTTTTTCCCTCAACTTCAAACAGTTATTAGAATCTTCACATTCTCTCATAAAATGGAAACACAATAAGGAACAATCATAATCTAAGAAATGTAATTAATGAATCAGATCCATAAGGTTGACATGATGTTTACTTTCAATAGGATGTAAAATGAAACCTTTCGTTCTTGCAATCCCAAGGGTAGATAATTCATATCAGATATAGGAGATACTGTGATGCTTATTTAAACAGTTAAAGAAAATCATGGAATAATAATTTCTTTATTACTACGTGAAAAATGTAGATTCAAGAAACATATAACATGAGTAGAAGAGGAGCATGTATTAACAAGAGAGGTTTTAAGTACATTTCAAATATAACACAGAGGGACCTTATTAAGAGCTGCAGATAATTGCACCTGGCAGGCAGCAATTGGAAAGCTGCTTTGTTTTGAGCAAAGATTTCTGGCCAGTTCTCAAATCAATGAGTCAAAAACACCTGTCTAGAAATTGTTACTGCAGCCACATATTAGGGGTTCATTTCTAGTGATTCATGGCCTCATGATAAGAGTGGAGGTAAGCCTGCCTAGCCACTGGTAATCTCTCTAAGGAGGCATTTAAAAGGATGTTCTTTGTTACAGTTTCAAAGGTACCAATTATAATTACAGAGAAGACATTACCATTTTAAGTCATGGTGATCTTTATATGACAGAGGAAAAGCCAAAATTAAAATTAAATTATACCCGCTTGAGAAAAGGGATGGAACCATGTTCTTTTCACATTCTACATCTATAATTTACCATGACAGTTTAGATATGCCTGGGAATGGATTTCTTCTTCTCAATTACTTAGTGGGTGTAATAGCATGGTTACGACCTACTCAAAATTTACAACTGTAATGTCTGTCTTGCAATAATTTGACTTTAATTCTAACTAAAATAATAACTGATCATTATAGGTGGAATGAGAAATGTAGGAGAATCCTCCAGGACCAGGAAAGCAGGAGAAAAATTCTAGATGTTCTAGAAGAAACATTATTAGTCCCAGTGACTAGTGGCCAATCTCAATATTTTTATTAGTGTAATTGAGTAACTAGAGAAAAGAAACTTTGACACTGCTGGGTATACCTCATATCATTATACAAGCCTGCATTGTAGAAATATCCCAACAGAGTTTTACCACTAATTTTCTGAGAATTTCTAAAGTGAAATGGACTTAGTAGATGTATCCAATAAGAATATGTCCTGGGTTGATTAGTTTTAAGTTAATAGTGAGTGGTAAGGTCATGTATTAATAATTATGGATAAATAAATTACTTGAACTAACAAAAACAAAACTCATTTCCACTGTTTTCAGGAATTAGTAACCACAAAATAAGGACATATGTAAATTTTATAGTACTATTATTAGATTATGAGCCTCTAGGCCTACCTGCCAGATATTAATCACCTATCAAAAAAAATTATTTCTCTGGTCCTTTCTGGGGCTTTCTCAAAGTGCAGTTGTGTTACAGCTGGTAAGGCCTAGAAGGTCCACTCTTCATTCAGGAAGATGGATGAAAATGTGCAGAGCCTTGGGGATACTTGGCATGCCTTTATTCAAGGGTGGGCGAGCCACACATGCTGCTAGCTGCATGTCTCTAGTGAGAAGCCCCTACTTCCTTAAGTACTGGAAGCAAGCAATATTGGCATCAAGCCAAAAAATTATATAACATATTATGATTCTGCACATGCGAGCCCACTTCATGTTATGGGAACCGTTCATTGGACCCAGTCTCAAGGCTATGAGAACACTATATATATCAGGGCCATTCAAGGTTATGGGAACACTACTGCCCTTAGTTACCCAGACACCTGGGTGAGGAAGCCAGACTGCCTCCACTTACCCTATAGCAATGTTCTGAGTAGATTCCTTTACTCCAGCTTCTCTGCTGTCTGTGCCAATGTCCTCCTCCATGGCACATCACTGTCTTCAGCGGATGTGTCCTCAACTGGCCACCACTACCAGGGCTCACACTTTTGTCTCATGACCCACTGTTGATATCTGAGCTGCTGCTGTCATTGAAGCTGTCACACTCTGAAAGTAGAGGCTGATTATGCTGCTGTTTGTACCTAGTCTAACTCTACATCAATATAATAATAGCTTGCTGTTTCTTCCACCACCTTCAATCCAGATACACTCTAGGTGTCCACGTCTCAGGGATCAGGTTGATACTTTAAGACCTCAGAGGCAGGTTTTAGTCCTTTCCTCTATCACATCAGTTTCATTATTCTCCCTAGAATATAACTAGTTCACAGTATGCTTGTGAATTCATCGATCCTCTTCACAAGGAATGAGACTCTGCCTCATCAATTAGTATTCAATTTCCTTCCCTCACCCTATGGAGATTTTTCTAATATAAAGAAAGGAAGAAAGAAGGGAGGAGGGAACTGAGGGAGGGAGGGGGGAAAGGAAGGAAGGAAGGAAGGAAAGAAGGAAGGAAGGAAGGAAGAAGGAAGAAAGGAAAAAAAGAAAGAAGCTTTGAACATTAGTATGGTATTTTTTGTTTGCTTGTTTGTTGTTGTTGTTTTGTAGACATATGTTTTTATTTCTCACGAGTAAATACTAGGTAGGAGGACCAGTAATATTATTCCCAGGTATTTACCCCAGAGAAATAAAAAAAAAACCCGTATGTTTGCAGAAAGACTTCTGTGTGGAACGTTACAGTAGTTTTACTTATCATAGTTAAAGCATATGAAACTAGAAACACCACAAATATCCCTTGACAAGAGAATGAATTTTTAAAAATGTAGTATATTCATACAGTAAAAATCAATCCAGAAATAAAACTTCTGATATTGCAACAGTATTAAAGATTGTCTCCAACACTGAGTAAAAAGAGCTAGCCAAAAAAAATAAATGTGTACACTGTATAGTTCCATTTACATGAAATTCTTGAACAGGGAAAACAAAATAGGGCTGATATAAATCAGGAATTGATAGCCTGGGGTAGGAGATTGGAGGTGGGACATCAGCTGCAAAAATAAATATGCCATATATTGTGATTGGGGTGGGATCACTTAAATGTGGGAATTTTACTGTAGGTAAATTATTTCTCACTAAATAAAGTAGGGTTTCTAAAGACCTAGAGAATGTCTTCCCAAGGTTTGAGTCACTCGGTTCTTATCTTAATTATTCCTACCTTTAATAACACTTTACTGAAAACATTTTCATTTGCATATTGTCAATTGATTTTATAACAACTCCTTTATATCCAGGTCCTATATATTAAATATGGCATGTATGACTACTCCATTTTCTGTTGCTTTTGAAGCATGATTAACTTGCCTGGACTTAGTTTCTCTTCTCAGTTCAAAGCCATTGTACCTACCAATTGCATAACTCATCCACATTTACCTACAGAGAACAGAGTTCAAAAAAGTTTCTTTGTGATAGCTATAAGAAAGGGGGATAAAAGGAAAACACTTTAACTTCTGTACTTTTTTAAATGCATTTATAATCATCATTTAGGTTTGACTTGTGTTAAGTTATAATTTTGAGGTTGGCTTGAATTAGAAGGTAATATATATCCTTGATTTCTACAGATAGCTTCTAACATCCATATCACAAAAATTTATGACCTTTGTTAATTATATCCCTTCACCTGCTTACCATCTGGTCATTTCCCTTCAGGGTAAACTTTTATAAAGCTATCTCCAAAAATACATTTTCCATCTTTTCAAATGCTCCACAAAGTCATCTTTTTCTTTTCACTTGATATTTTTAGCCTTATCTCAATGTCACCACTGTTGCTTTGCAAAGGGTTTTCTGTTAGCAATGGTACTGACTTTAAAATGATGTCCTTAAAATAACACTACAAAAACACTACTTATTTTCTCTCTTTTGGCAAAGAAAACATACTGCAACAACTTTACAAATGCACTTAATAACAAAGTCAGCCAAGAGCCATTTAAAACATATGCTGTATGCACAAGGGCAATGCGTTGGCCTGAATTCTTAATTAATTATGTGTTACAGCAAAGAACACCTAAAAATGTTTTCAAAAGTAAGCACTCCATGAAACTTGCATTTACCTCATAAAATCTATTATAGCAAGTTTCCCCCGTCACTGTAACTACAGCTGCTCCCACGGTTATGAGGTTGAGTCCTAAGAAATATACTGAATGTGTAACCATCAAGCAAAATGAGATTGTTATTTCAGGTAATCTATTAATAAATATAAGCATAGGTGCACAATCACACAAAATCTGTTGTATTTTAATTTAGGCCAATTTTTTTCATAGGTTTTAAAATTTGTATATCTAAAATATTGTATTATACAGGTTAAACATTTAATGTAGGTTGGCACACAGTGTCTCTTTCTCAATCTTTGCAAGAATTATTCTAATAATTTGTGTTTCTACTTTTATTTTGTTTCCTGGTTGTCAATGAATCTTTAGTCAAGTTTACATTAAAACATTTTTTCTTTTAGGGTTTAGGTATTTTGTATCATATTTACTGAGTGTAGTCTAACATTTGTATGTCCTTGAGTGACCCAGAAAACTTACTTTATTTCTCTGTTGCTGAAATCACAAAGAACCTGAACTTGAAGAATATAGAACATGATACAATCCATTATCAATTACTTTTTATTTTAGTATACTCAAACTGCATAGCTAAAGAAAAAGCTGTTATGTTAAGAACATGCAATTATGATTAAGAAGACTTATCCCATCCATATGGTTTAAAATGAAACTAGATTTGAGTTCTAGTTTCATCATTGATTAACAAATTAAATTTGAATAAGTTACTTTTTCTTCAGTTTCCTTAATTTGAAGAGTTGCAGAGAAGGGCTGGAGCTTCAATTTAAAAGAGGGAAGGTAGAAACTTCAAGTTTTTCTTACTGCCTCCAAGTCTACCTTGACAGCTTAATACACTTGAAATTGCTTTCTTAATGAAAAATGGTAGCAAACTTTGAAACAGTTGTCCATACAGCAGTTTACCTTTTAAATGAAAATTGTATCATGTCTTACCCGTTGACACATAATTTGTAGAAGATACATGCATTGTAATTTGTTTTTTATTAAATTAATGAAGATGAATGCAAAGCCAAGCAAATCTCTAAAACTTGACAACTAATTCTAGATTGCTTATATTTTAGAAAATAAAAGAAAATTGGTGTGAATTATACTCATTTTTTCCCTCTGACAAAACTTTGGACATAGAAAGTTTCCTAGAACAGATTAAGAAGTATGAAGTATATCTTTGATTTTTATGTATAATTGAGATTTGAGTATATTCATAAAATCATGCTTATCCTAACTTTACAGTTTAATGAATATTCATAAACAGAATGCACCTGTATAACTAACACCCTAATCAAGAAATGCAGCATTACTAGAAACTCAGAGAACCCCTTCATACCGTCTTCCAATCACTAGTCACCATCCACAATACAAGCAAAGCCACTATCCTGATTTCTAAAAATATATGTTAGCTTTGCATATTTCCTATTCTACATAAGTGAAATTATGCAATTGTTGCATTGTGTGAATATGACAACATATGCTCTCTATTCACCTGTTGATGGATACTTGGGTTGGTTCCAGTGTTTGGCTATTCCAAATGCTAAAGTGGCCACTTTGAAACCAGTCTTTTGGGAGATATAAATATACATTCTGTTGGTATATACACCTAGAATTATAATCACTATCATTGGGATATAGGTGATGTACATATTCAGCCTCATAGATACTGTCATGTAATTCATTCCCAAAATGATTTTAGGCATTTCATTTCCATCAGAAGCATGTGAAAGTTGCAGTTACTTTACATGCTTGCCAATATTTGCTGTCAGGTTTTTAAAAATTGTAGCATTACTAATGTCTATAGCAGGACTATCACATTGTGTTGTTGATCTGAATTTATCTGAAAACTGGTGATTTTGAGAATCTCATTTATTCTTTTCTCTAATGTGTCTTCTGAAGTCTTTAGCTTGTTTCCTTTCCATTGTAATACTTGCATATCATGCAATTTAAAAGATTTCTATGAAATATAGTTTTTTTAACAGAAATAAATTTATGGAAAAATAAAAATATC
The DNA here is from genome assembly GCA_004024845.1 of Tonatia bakeri. Classification (NCBI taxonomy): domain Eukaryota; kingdom Metazoa; phylum Chordata; class Mammalia; order Chiroptera; family Phyllostomidae; genus Tonatia; species Tonatia bakeri. Next base: position 48,118 of record PVIA01005664.1, read on the forward strand.
AGAATTTGGAGGATGCCAGAGAGTCTCTGTTAAGAGTTACTCCTCTTGCCTTCACTTCAAATTAAGCATCACTAAATGTCCAAGCACACTTTCCACATGGTGGTGGAGATGGGCATGCCACAAAAGCCACACCTGCAGTTTGACACGAACAAGCATATCCTTGATTACAATTTGCGTCATGGAGTCATAAGCATCTTCTATCAATAAATCACCTCTGAGCAGAGGTTCCGTGTTCTTACATATTTTTATCTCTGTGAGGCCACTCACTTCTGTTGTAGCAGAGATCTCTCCTTCCGGTGCTGGCTTCTCTACTGCAGGCAGCCTTGCTGGGCTTCACTGTCACAGATTACCATGTGTTTCTGTGTGCGGTTTGTAAATTTGTGCATTTTAGCCATGAGTTACTCTTTCAATATGGAGATGAAAATATCTCTCCACTTTTGTGATTTTTTTTCTAATTCTCTTACAATTGTTTTGTTAAACAAAAATTTTAAATTTTGGTATAATGGTTATCAATTTTCCTCTGGGTGGTTAGTACTTTTTGTTTTAGTCTACTCCAATTAATATAGATGTTTTTCTATGTTTTCTATAAGATGTATGATTTTGTTTTCACATTTAGATTGGCAATCTATTTGAAACTAAGTAGTGTGTATAGCGTGAAATAAGAGTCAGGATACATTTTGTTTTCTGTATGTTTTTCCAGATAATTCACACATTTGGGTAAAAAGACTTTTCCTGTCACACTGCACTGTCACTTGACCATAAATCAGATGGTCGCATGCCTGGGGGATCTCTTTAGAAACTTACTCTTCCTTTGGTCATTTTGTCTACCACATTGTTAATACCACATTGTTTTAATGATCTGGTAGATTTTGCTTTACTTTGTTTTGTTTTTCCAAGATCATCTTGGTTATGATTGGTTCTATGCATTTCTATGTGAAGTTTAGAATCACCTTGTAAATTTCAGAGGGAAGAGAGAACAGATTTTTATTTGGATGGCATTATATATGCATATTATAAATATGTTGTATCTTGTTTACAATGAAAAGTAAAAGCCACATATTTCATTTATTCAAATTCAATTCTTAAGAAATGAAGGTGATGAATGGAATATTCAATAACATCAAATTTGGTAAAGACAGCTGATGGCTGTCACTTAAGAACTAGAATAATATAGCAAGAATGTGTCAGGGAAGAGTAGCAGAAGAAGATTGTAGCCTGCAATTCAAATAAAATTTATAATTGTCCCACTTCGCAAATAATATAAACAGAGGTCAAAGCATTTAAGAAGTATGCCAAATGTTGGCGAGACCTATAAAGTGATGTTAATAGAAATTTCAATTTGTGCTGCTATGAACATTGGGGTGCATAGGTTCTTTTGGATTGTTGTTTCAGTGTTCTCAGGATAAAATTCCAGCAGTGGAATTGCCTGGTCAAAAGGTGTACTTGAACAACAATAAATTAAAAAAAAAATCTATTTGAAGGGAAAGAATGTATATGACCTATACTTATGTTGGGTTCTTTCCTTCTTTTAGCCCTTTTTTAAGCAGATATTTTCTGTGCACTGATTCTGCATACAATGATTTGTGCCATTTACTGTATTGCCACTGATTTCTTGTTTGCTTAGTTGTATAAAATTAGCCCGTGACACCCCCTTTTCCCTCCCTTACTGCTGCCCACTTGCCTGCTCCTTTTATCTTATGGATCTTCTGTCCACTCTGTGTGGCAAAATGGATGCTTTGGTCCCTTCTTCGGTCTCTTAAATTTCCATCAGCCCTGTCCTGATGCCTCACAAGTCCCATCTTGATAAAATCTGTAGATTATTTCACTGAAGAGCATTTAAGTTGTTGGGTGAGTTGAGATAAAAAAGAATTGAGGATGTTTGGATCTGCTCAAACAGAGTAATTCAGTTAAGATTAAATTGGCTGTATATTAAATGGGTTTGCAGAAATAAATTCAGCAAACTTCCTAATTGTATTATATATTTTGGTTGGGTTTTTAGTTATGCAGTGCAAAATCATAATGATATAGTCATCTTGTAACTATAGCTTTAGTGTTTTTGTATTTCCAGATATTAATATTTAAAATAATACCACAAAACTATCTGAAATACATCATGAGGAAATTAGTCCTTAGAGATGACCAATTAAAAAATAGATGAGATTATTTGGTCAAAAACATTTGATATTATGATTCGTAATAGATTTTCTTCTTGGGGTTTTTACATACATATTATTATATTAAGATCCTGCAGTTTAAATATCTACAGGGTTGGACAAAAGTAGGTTTACTGTTGTTCAAATAGAACATAATACAATTAATAAATAATTGTACAGAAATCAACTTTCCCTTACTCACAACTATAAATCTCCTTTTGTCCACACCATAGATATTTGTTCCAACTATTATCTCCCAAACTTATCTGAGAAACTTTAGAAAGAAACCACACCATTCTTCTCTTTAGAAGTTGTTATGCTATTGTACATAATACACATTAGAACCGTTATCACTTTTTTAAAATCAATCATTCTAAAAATGGGTAGAAATAGCCTCCTAGTACTATGCTTCAAGAACTTTGACTACTTATCTTATTTATACTGTTCGTTTACAACTGAATGATGACCAATTTTATTGAACTCTGTAACTTGGTAATAGTAGGAAGAAACTGTGTGCTGGATCCAAATAAAGATATACCTATTTCTTGATTTTTCTGCTTACCATCTTTTCAGTCTTGGACAACTTCATTAAACTTTGAGTTGTAGATTTCTCATCTGGAAAGCAACCTTGATAGAGTTACCTTCTTGTCCAGCAGAGAATTAAATGAGATAAGATATATTAAGTATACAACACATTTCCAGACTATAGCATTCAGTAAATCCTAACAGCTGCTGAGAGCTGCTGGAGTATTTCCTGAAAGCCATTGCTGTGTATAGCATTTATTTAAAATTCTTTCCGAGCACATTAGGAATTCAAAAGCATAGATCCAGACCTGCTCTATATATGAGTAAATCAATACAACCTTTTTAAATGTTATTTTGTGGTATGATAATAGATTTGCCTAAAGTATTAATCAAAATTCAAGTTAAAGTTAACAAAGAGAGTGCCTATTTTAGCAAATGCTATTTAATATATATAATTCTTGTTGAAAAAGATGAATCAACATCCCTTTCTATGTAAATATAAGTCCAAACATCAAGAAATACAGGAGAGAAATCTCACTTAACCTTTCAGGGTATTTATTTCCATGATTTTGTTACTTCAGGTTATATTTGAAGGATTTTTAATACTTAAAGTTGGAACTCTTCTTATATTAATTTCAAATACAATTGGTTTTGTTCATTTTTCAGTGCTTTGTTTTTCTTCACATTGTGTAGACTCCTATTTAGTTACAAATATATAAACATTTTTGAAAGAAGATAATCCTTTTCATGTGTTTTGAGAATAAATATTACGTACTGAAAGTTAGAAAAAGCTGTGAGAAAAGTTTAAGAGTTATAAATTGGAAAACCCATTCAGACCGCAAGATGTACAGTTAGATATATGTAGGAATACTGATTTCACACGTGCCCTTTGAAGGCTGGTAGGTACCGAGGTGTGCTGCTCAGAATGCTTCTAATCTGAGGCTCTGTCTGACAGCTCACAGCACAGCCCCTCTCCGAGAATTTTCCTCCAGGAAGGGAAGCTGCCTCAGCCCCGCTGACGTGCATGCTCTCTCTGGGGCAGCCAGTATGGTAACGCTGCTCGCTGCTCGTAGGGCCCAGGCCTCCAGTGTCAGAAATGACAAACCAGAAGGGAGCTGCAGCTCGAGTTCCTTGAATGAGAGACTGTGGCCTCTGTTGTAACTGTCCAGTCCTGCCCCCCTTTCCTCACACTGGTGTTTTCCTCAGAACACATTTATTATACCTCCTGGCTGCAAATTCAACTTTCAGTACATTTCCAATGCCAATCTTAAAGGAAGCTGTGACAAATAATTCAGTCACAAATCAAAGCACTTATATCTTCCTTCAACCCTGTTGTATCCCCAAACTTCTGTTTAAAGAAAAAGCGAATTATGAGGATGAAAAAACTTATACAAGTGGAAGATGGAGGATCTATGATGGAAATAATTGAGAATAGTCATGTAAAGTAGTTAATTTTTATGGGAAAAATATATTTGAAAGCTCTACATCAGTGTTTCTTTCTCTCTCTAAAATCAATAAACATATAAAAAAGATTTAGATTCAGCTCTTGCCACAAGGGTAACCTCATAAAACCTAATATATTTTTTTCCTGCTGGTTTGATCTAATAATTTACAGCTTCGTAGTTTCAGACTTCCCTATGATTTAAAAACAAATTCAGTTTCTATATTGGGAAACCTATACTGCTACTGTCTATAAGCTGATAAGAATTCTAAAATGGCATGATGAAGATAGTAAAGTAAATGCTTATTTATACTTCAAGAAGAATAAATACTGTCCTTGATCTTTAGAAAATTTTAGCTGAGTTGGTAGATGCTGTGTTCCCAGGACAGATAGAACTGTGTTAAATCTCAGCTGCTCCATTTATTTGCTCTGTGTGTTTGGAAAAGTCAGAAATTCACCTTTCTTCAATGAGAATAATAAAATACTCATATTCGAGGACACTTGGAATTAAATATGATTTTGTGCACAAAATGTTTAATACAGAGTTTGCATGGTAAATTAACAGCTCACCAACTGATAATTATTTATTTCAGCTGCTTCTAATAATTGAAATTTATCTTAACACTGAAGTCTAATATTTTTTCAAAAAACCTAATTTATTTCAATCATTGGAAAATTAGGATATTTTGAATATATTCATATAATGTATACATTATGTTTTAACAAATAATTGTACATATATAGGTGTTATAAATAGTGTTTTTATTTTTTAATTTCATTTTTTTATTTTTAGAGAGAGGGAAGGAGAAAGAGGGAGAGAGACATCAATGTGTGGTTGCTTCTTTGGCGCCCCCTATTGGGGACCTGGCCTGCAACCCAGGCATGTGCCCTAGACTAGGAATCAAACCAGCGACCCTTTGGTTTGCAGGCCAGCACTCAATCCACTGAGCCATACCAGCCAGGAATAAATAGTGCTTTTAAACCCTTTTTTTCCCCACAGAGCTGTGCAAAGCTTATTATTGTGACAAAATACATAACTTCGTGTTTCTCATCTGAGTATTATGTGGCAGTAGATAGAATTTAAGTACTATGATATTCTCTAGAACTGATTTTCAAATGAATATCATTAATTTGATCTCTCAAGACATTTTAAGAGGTTCTTATATGAAATACAAATGTATTATGATTGAGTGGCAGATGTATAAAGTCTCATTTACAAAACAAAAATATATTCTTCTTCTGTATCCCAAAACATAAGAAGTACAGATCACTGTCTCAATTTGGGAGAAAAAAAACCCCATGGAATTATACAGTTAAATGAATATGAAAGAAAGAAAGCTGAAAATACTATTGAAGGGTTTATTTTAAGAATTCAGAAAAATCAAACACAATAAATGTAGAAGTTAACAACTGTAAAGATAGAGATATATAAAATCAAGAAGTAGAAAACAAATATAAAATGGAGAGATACACAAATTACAAAGTTGAGTCTTTGTAAAATTGAATAAAATCAATACCTTACATGAATGATCAAAGAAAAATATGCATTTAATACACCAGAAATACCAGGAACACATTAAAATAAGAATTTAGGGGTATTGTGGGGGCCCCAGTGTGGAGCTAAGAAGAGGAGTAGTGGACCACAGAATAAGCTTCGAAGATGATGCCTACACCAGTTTCCCAGCTGAAAGAAGGGACTGATAGTTCCCAAGTCATCCCCCAGCTTGTAACATCAGTGTCTGCCAGGTGACTGCTGAGGCTGTGAGAACCACCCTGGGCCCCTGTGGCATGGGAAAGCTCATTGTGGATGGCAGAGGAAAAGCCACAGTTTCTAATGATGGGGCCATAGCTCTGAAACTCCTGGATGTTGTCCATCCTGATGCAAAGACGTTAGTGGACATTGCCAAATCCCAAGAGGCTAATGTCAGTGATGGCATCACCTCAGTGACTCATCTGGCTGCGGAGTTTTTGAAGCATGTGAAACCCTAGATGGAGAAAGGTTTGCATCCACAAATCATCATCTGAGCTTTCCACACTGCCACCCAGTAGGCAGTTAACAAGATCAAAGAGATCTCTGTGACTGTGAAGAGAGAAGATAAAGTGGAGCAGAGGAAGCTGCTGGAAAAAATGTGCTATAACCTCTCTAAGTTCCAAGCTGAATCCCTAGCAGAAAGCCTTCTTCACAAGATGGTAGTGGATGTGGTAATGATGCTTGATGATTTTGTTGCAGCTTAAAATTATTGGTATCGAGAAGGTTCAAGGTGGAGCCCTAGAGGACTCCCAGCAGTACGTGGTGTTGCATTCAAGGAGACTTTCTCTTATGTAGGGTTTGAAATGCAACCCAAAAAGTACCATAACCCAAAGATTGCTCTTTTAAATGTTGAACTGAAAGTTGAGAAAGATAATGCTGAAATCAGAGTCCGCATGGCTGAGGATTATCAAGCAATCATTGATACTAAGTGAAACGTTTTGTGTGACCTGTTAGAGAAGATCCATCATTCTGGAGCCAAAGTTGTCTTATCCAAACTCCCCATTGGGGATGTGGCCACCCAGTACTTTGCTGACAGGGACATGTTCTGTGCTGGTTCAGTGCCATAGGAGGATCTGAAGAGGAGGAGGATGGCCTGTGCAGGCTCCATCCAGACCAGTGTGAAAGCTCTGTCAGGAGATGTGCTGGGCCACTGCCAGGTGTTCAAAGAAGCCAGATTTAGAAGTTAGAGATACAATTCTTCAAGGACTGCCCCAAGGCTAAGACTAGCGCCATCATGCTTCATGAGCAATCTATGGAGCAGACAGTGCGTGTGGTCCCTGCACAATGCCATCATGTTTGTCAGGAGGACCATCGAGAACAATTCAGTGGTGGCTGGTGGTGGGGCCATGGAGATGGAGCTCTCTAAGTACCTGTGGGATTACTCAAGGACCATTCCTGGAAAACAGCAGCTGTTGATTGGAGCATACACCAAAGCCTTGGAAATTACCCCATGCCAGTTGTGTGACAATGCCAGCTTTCATGCCACAAACATCCTCAACATGCTGCAGGCTTGGCATGCCCAGGGGGCATGTAGTATGGAGTAGACATCAACGACAAGGACATTTCTGGCCACTTTGAGGCTTCCATGTGAGAGCCAGCTATGGTCCGGATCAATGTCCTGACTGCAGCCTCTGGAGCTGTGTGTCTTATCATGTCCATAGGTGAAACCATCAAGAACCCTCGCTCACAGTGGACACTCCCGCAGCTTCTGGCTGGGGCCGAGGTCATGGCCACTTCCACTGAAAGGCACCCCCACCTTTCCATAACTGGCTGGCAGTCTGGCTGCAGCATGCCCTTACTCTCCCTGTCTTGTCTTGGTTAATTGGTATTATAAGGAAGGTGTAGTGAATGGCCCACTGTGTTCTAATGGGGGGTTATTTACATAATCCTTAAGGTTTTGAAAAATAAATAAAAATAATTTTTTTTCCATTTTATTTAAATGATTGTTCAAGTACAGTTGTCTCCCCTTTACTCCCAATCAAGCCCACCCCCCAACTTCCCTCCCATTACCACCCTCCCCCATGTGTCTTTTAACTTTGTTCCTGTAAACCCTTCCCCTTTTCCCCTGAAACTCCCTCTTCTCTCTCCTCTGGTCACTTTCTGCCTGTCCTCTATTACAGTGTCTTTGACCATATTTTGCTTGTTTCACTGTTTTGTTGTTTAGGTTCCTGTTAAAGGTGAGATCATATGGTATTTATCTTTCACTACCTGGCTTATTTTGCTTAGCATAATGCTCTCCAGTTGCGTCCATGCTGTTGCAAAGGGTAGGAGCTCCTTCTTTCTTTCTGCTGCATAGAATTCCATTGTGTAAATGTACCATAGTTTTTTGATCCACTCATTTACTGATGGGAATAAAAACTACCTGAAGTTGTTAGCCCTCTAAAAACAGCACTAAACAAATCTGCAAACAAACAAAAAACCCTGTAAAACATGTTTGGGAGAAATTAAAAACTAATTAGTATTACAATATATTCATGGATTTGAAGACAACATTGTAAAGATGTTAACTTTTGTCAAATTGGTCTACAAATTTAACATTATTCAAAGAAAATTTCCTGTAGATTGTTTTATGAAAATTGACAATTGATTCTATAATATACATGGAAATGTAAATGACCAATAGTAATCAAAACAATTATGGTACTGGAGGACTTAACAACACCAGATATTCAACTTTTGTCAAATTCCTGTGTGAGTAAACAATAACTATTAGCATTTGTAGAGACCGATCAATAAAAAACGATATGGAATAGAGGCACACACACACATAAACAGTCAGCTGATTGTGACATAACAAAAAAAAGGAAAAACTAGCAAATTGGGTTTTATTAAATTTAAGAAATTCTATTTTTTAAATCCACTATTAAAACTTCAAAAAGGCAAACCATAGAGAAATGTTACCTATAAATATGAGTGTGTCTGTATACACACACACACACACACACAATGACAAATCAAGACTACAAATAGAATTATTTCAGATAAACAATAACAACCCAAAGAAAATTGGCTAAAGACTTAGGCAGGTACTTCAAATAAAGGCCATTCAAATTATCATCATCAAAAAATATACAAATTCTCATTCATCATCAGGAAAATGAAAACTAAAACAATGAAATACCAGACTATCCTTACCATTATGATTAATATGTAGCAAAGTCTAGGCATTTTCAAGCTTTGATGGGGATATGAACTCTTGTGCTGATGTGGGAGTGTAACCTGGGATATTCACTTTGGAAAATTGTTTGCCAGTGTTTACTAAAGCTAAACATTCACAAATTTTGTAAAGCAACAATTCAATGCCTATGTATATGCCTAACAAAGTACATACAGAGTTCATAAAAATACATATAAAACAATCCTTATATTAGCATTATTTATAATATCTAAAATGTTCATCAGTATCAGATATAGAATGGCATACTCATATAATGAAATTCTTTATATTAGTGAAAGTGCATGAGCCAATTATGTGTAGCAATATTGACAAATCTCACAAAATGTCATGTTAAAAGCAAAAATATTAGACCAAAATGTGTACATGCAGTATGATTTGATTCATATAGATTTCACATGTGGGCAAAATCGTCTTCCATGATGGAAGCAATGCCTGTGGAACACATTTAACCATGGAAGCTATTACTAAGAAATGAGATGTACAGCTCTTAAGAATGGAATGTTTACATTTCCTCTCTTCAGTTTCTAATTTATTCTTAAAATCAAGTTTCTAAACTGTAGAGTTGCTTTTGCCTTAGTAGCAAATGGAGATGAACACTGAAATAGAATTTAGAGAAAAGCCTCACTTTCAGAATGTGAATTGGGAATTTATTGCTCAAAACTTTCCATTACTTGGGTGGTTTGCTGCTGGGAATATTAAATAACATGAGCTGAAAGGGACAAAATATATTTTTGATAAGCACACCATTTTTAAGAAGTATCTTCTCATAAATCGATGTGAGATCTAAAACACCTCGACAGCGAAGCACAGTCCTGAGAGCAAGAACGAGACGTCTGCCAGTCAGCAGAGAGAGAGAAAATGACAAAATCAACAGAAACTGAGTACCTGCCTGCAAACTGTAAAACATTTTACAGCCTCATCGAGATGTGATTTTTTTCATTTTTTTCAGTGGAAGACTGAATGTGATTCTAGCACAGAAAAATATTTCTAGCATGTAGAGAATTTGTTAAGATAGCTCCAGTTTTGAAAGTCATCAGATTGAGAGACTGCATATCTAATGGGATCTTCAAAAAAGGAATAAGCCATCTTAAAAAAAAATCAAAGATACATGAATCAAGAATGTAGAGTAACAGATTAGAGTCAAGAAGGGAGTTTCACAAATAATACCCAAGGTGGAAGCACAAAGGATAAACATCAAACTGAGTTTTAGAACTTCTCATTCTATTTAAGATCCCTGAACCTGTTCTGTGTAATACAAACCACATATTTCAAAAGTTCTTAGATATCTCAATGTGGTCAGCTGTTGCATAGCAAAGGCAAACCCTAGTCTAGTTACTCTGAACAAATGGGAAGCTAATAACTATAGCCTCCCTAGATTCCCCGGTACCTAAAATTATTTTTGAATGCTAGAATAAAGGAAAAATGAAACTACAAAAATATATTTTAAATAAATGAAATATGACCTATTATGTTGGTCCCATTGACCCCAAACTGTCCTGTTTTAAAGATCTAATATATCTCATTATTCTGAATCAAAACATTTGTGTTTAGATTAATGCAAGTTAGATTCACTTAAATTCTCCTTATTTTTCCTATAGACCAAAATATCAGTACCTTTAGAAAGGTGATGTTGGTATCCAAATTAAATAGCAATCTCTTTTCATGTTGTGAACGTGTTTATAATCTTCCCCAGTCTCAAGTAGCAAAACAAAAAAGGAAAGGTATTTTTAATCATATAATTGATTTATCCATCACCTGAATAATGTTGAAACATATAGTGATTTGTTTTTCTAAATCTGACCTCGGGAACCACAGCCAAAATTGTCAAGCTCCCAGCTGTGCTCCTTTTCTGCCACAATCTAAATTGCACATTCATGCATGTTACCTTTCCCCCTCTTTTATTATGTGTTTCACAGTGTGTAATTTTTCTAAAACAAGCCCTTTAATTACACATTGCCGAAAGTGTCACCTACTGTTAAATGATTCCTGTGCTCCAAACAGAGAATCTGTGGGCCCCGCAAGGTTCTGAAGTTTCCATTACGTGTACAGACCCCAAGAGCAGCTGTTAACAAATCTGTTGGTGGTTTTTGTAAGAAGGAGTCAGGCTGTGCTCCTGCTGTACTTTTGGTCAGAGAAAGGAATTTGCATTTTGAAAGGCTGAGTGGGCAAAAGGCAGCACAGATATAATAACAGCTCAACATGCAATGTTTGGACCAATATATTACTGATATTGAAAGCTTGATTAAATTATGAGCAGTGTTAAGAAAACTTTTCTTAGGAGAACAGTAATATTAAAGCTTTATTGATCAATTGAGAATGGACACATTATTCTTAAGTATTTTTAAAAGAAGTACAAGATTTAATATTCCAGTAAACTATTTAACACGAATCTAATTTGATTTAATCAAGTAGAATAAAACATATTTGGGTAGTAATATGTATCAATTATGCTTTAAGAAATTTTTTAAATATTGGAACTCTCTGTTTTCTTATATATTATAAAACCTTGATCTATGTTGACCCTATTTGTTATATATAGATGCAGATTACATATATAAATTTTCCTGTTGACTAAAATTTCAATTTAAATTATATTCCAATCAATTTTAATACATTAGAATGCATTAATATAGCTAACTCAGTATATTTAATAAAAGGGATTAGGAATAAAGTGACATATATGTAGTCACCATATCATCTGATTCCTTTAAAAAAATGAACTACAAATCAATATGCAAAACTAGAAAAAACTTTCTGAGATAAAACTTTTAAAATAATACTTCTTAGACAAGTACACTATACTATTTTTCTCTACAGACGTACAGGGAATAGAGAACATATGGCGAAGACAAAACGGTAGTGACTGACTTTAGTGACTCGGTGACAAACACGTTTCTGTTCCTGCACTTCCCCTTGCAGCTCCCAGCACAGCAGCAGCAGGTGAAAGGCCCTGAAACCTCTGAGGCAAATGCCTGCATTGTCACGTATTTCATTTCCCTATAATCCCTACCTAACTGCTTTGTTTTCCTTTCCCTCTCTGCTGGTCCCTGTCCTACTTACTTTCTTTTTTGTTCTGATTTACAGTGAACAATTTGGTGGCTTTACTATATTCCCAGACTTGGGTAATCATTACTATAAGCTAAGTTTCAAGTATTTTTATGGCCATACAGGAAAACACATTAGTAAGCATACCCTGTCCTTCTCTACCCCCAACCCCATCAGCCCCAGCCAACCACTAATCTGCTTCCTGTTTCTATGGATTTACCTGTTCTGGACATTTCATATAAGTAGAATTATATAATATGCAATTTTGTATCTGGCTTCTTTCACTTAGAATGGTATTTTGAGATTCATCCATGTTGTAGCAACTACAAGTACTTGATTTCCTTTTACAGCTGCATAATAATCCATTGTGTGGATATACCACATTTTATTAATCTATTCATCATTCGATACACATTTGGTTGTTTTAGCTTTTGAGCTATTATGAATAGTGCTGCATGAACATTCATTTACACAGTTTTGCATGAACATACATTTTCATTTTGCTTAGGAATGGAATTGCTGAATCTTTTTTATGTTTACGAAGTAATATATCCTATTTTCAAATAACTTTTCCAGCATCTCTTTGTCTATTGATTTAGATACATATGGATATATATGCATGGCTTTTTTAAAGGATCAAACAATAGAGTAATGTTAAAAATGAATAGTCTTCCTCTGTCTTTGCCCCACCCTAATCTTGTCCTTGGGCACTAATAGCTTCTGAGAAATTCATCCCCAAGTTTTCTATAATATACAAGCAGAGTAAGATTTTTTTGTTTATGTTTGTTTTGTTTGAACACTGAACACAAAGCCCAATATAATTAGTCCTGCTTTATTCTTTTTAACAGCTGCACATTATTCCATGGATGAAGCTTAATTAATTTAATTTGTCACTGATTTATGATATCTAAGCTCTTTACAAGCTCTTTGTTCTTTCAATACTGCAATGAGTATTCTTAAACAATCTTTGTGATACTGGTGGGCATATATTTGTAGGAGAAATTCACAAAACTTGCTCCTGTCATAGAGGGTGATGAAGTGCATGGTTGTTGGCCCCAGAGAGATTGCAGGTACTTACATCCCATCATCATTGTTCAGAGAGTACCTGCTGGGTTCCCCAAACCCTTGTCAACATGGGAAGGTGAATAAGCTATTTTAACATGTATGGAATTTTCAAGTCTCATGTACATTTATGTTTTACTCTTTGAGGAACTGCTTAACCCACTAACTTTCTACTATTCACTGCTCTACACATTCATTGTGCCTCCAACTTGATCTTTTTACCTGTCAATAACTTCCCCATTCAAGGTGTTGAATACTTAGTCATGCTGCAAGTACAGTTTTATGCAAATAATATATCCAGATTGCCTGTGGAAGACTTGAAGTGTAGCATGCCTTGTCATTGCTCTAGCTTTGAATAATATATTTTTGCCTTTGGATAAGATCGAGTTGTAGATTTGATTGGGAAGTTCCCCACCGGTTCAGAGACACCAGGACAGATGTTGACAATGTAACGGGTTAGGCCAGCTGTATGAGACAGGCCCAGTGGCAAGACACAGAACAAAGGAGTCTGGAGATGGTTAGTCCACACGGTCGAGAAGGACGATGGGAAGTGAAGCATATGTGAAGTGAATGTATGCCTGACGAGATGTTTGTCTTTGTCCACCAGGCAAATTTGGGATCAATCAGGTAGACTGAGTTAACAAAGAGAAAAAATCTCAGACACTCAAGCCATTGTACCTATCTTAATACATACTAATACATAAATATTTCTAAACACTTTGTGCAACAGGAAGAATCACAATGTTTTTCCTTTCTTCCTCTTTACTGCCAGATTTCTTGAAAGTTCTATAAAATGGCCTGTCTTACCATTTTCAACTTTCATTCAGTAGTTTTTCAATTCTTTACATCTGACTTCCTTCACGACTACTTTATGAAGATTCTGCCTTAAGGTACATGGATAGACTTTTAATTGCTACATTCATTAGTTGTTTCTAAGCTCTCACCTTTGGCATTGTTTACTCACACTTTAGTTAATGAAATGCCATTCTTAGACTCAGTGACTTTTTTTTCTGGTTTTGCTTCTGTGTCATACATTTGTGGCTCCATTAGTTTTTTCAGTTACTTTTTGATACTTGTAACACCCATGTTCTAATAGCTATGGACATCTGTCTCAAAATATTTACCCTCATATTATTTGCTTCAGTCTTACTGAGTTTCATTTACTTTCAGGTACATGGCATTTGTAGAAGTCATCCTTTCCAGGGGGTCCTTTGTATTTTGCATCTAAATTAATCTCCACGAGAAGGCCTCAAAGTTTAACTGAACTTAAAATAAGCTGTTTCCTCCCTCTAAGCCCGGACCTCATTTTTGCACAAGTTTAACAGAATCCAGATGGCCTCTCCACAGAGGTCCATTAGCTCTCTTTCCTTTTACTTTCCTTTCATTTTACTTTAGAAAATTTGTAATTGCAAATTCTTTCTCTGCTCCCTTGAGGTGTAAATCATTTTAAAAGTCTCTTACCAGTTTCATATCCTAAGACTGTCTTTCTGAAGAATCTTAGGGCCATATCTCCTAAATGCAATCATCAAGGAAGATAGCACTCTATTTTCTTGTCTCTGTGGGAGCTTGACTTCCATGGAAGTCTTGTTCCAAGTTGTAGTATTACTTCCTGTTACAAAGAAAAGAGGGAGTTTATTTTTTTCTTTGGCTAAGGCTAACCAGCAAATATAGACAGCCTATGATCTTCCACGCCAGCTGTATGAAAATGGCCACTTGCGAGACTTGGATTGTGAGATGGACACCTTCAGCCCATAGCAACCCTGACAGAAGGAAGCTAGGGGAAGAGATGGGTGGAATGAATACCCTGATCAGACTTGCCTGCCTCTAGCTCTTTGCCTGCCAATGCCTCTCTGAAAGTCAGAGGTTAACAGATCCTACTGATGCAGTCCTATGGACCATAGAGCAAGGTAAACTAGTTGATTCATTCATCAATCCACTCATCACATTAACAAACATTTTTATGTGGCAAACTTTATATACTAGGTTCTGGAGACAAAAAGATACAAAACAGTATTACATTAATAACTGCATTATAATTGCTATTACATAATCATTTCCAAATGTGGTAAAATTACAGGAAATAAAGTTAAGAAAGTAGTAAAATTTTTGCTACCATTTGAGTCAGGGATCATAGATAAATATATTGCCAGAAAAGAAGCGGAAACAAGCCTTGCTAGACATGAGTGGCTCCGTATAGCTGGGCTTCAGTAATCAGTGAAAGAGATAAAGAACATTCAAGTACCTTGGTAAAATGAGTATTTCCAGTAGAGACACTTAGTGACGTCCTAAACATGAAACCCTCAGTGAAAATCAAAATTGAAAACTAACCTTTCTGTTTTGATTGTGAGGAAAGTGTTATTGACTGCCTCAAGATTTGCAGGTGAAATATTACAAAGTATTCAGTTTTTATTCAAAGCTGAAGAAATCTACAACATTATTACATGATTTTTCTCAAAATTGTCATTAAAATCTAGGATTATGGGAACACTTCTCTTACCTAAAAATGATTAAAACAATGTTTTGTTGTGAACTTATATGACATGTGATTCATACTCTTATACCATTAGATTTGTAAAATTTATTTGCCATGAAGAGTGATAGTCAAGGGTGCAATAACTGAGTGCCTTCACGTAAATGTATTTCTCTCTGCCCTGGCCAGTGGCTCAGTTGGTTGTAGCATCGTCCTGCACACCAAAAGGTTGTAGGTTTGACCCCGGGTCAGAGAGTGTACAGGAGACAATCGACTGATGTTTCTCTCTCACATTGATGTTTACACCCATGTATCTCTCTCTCTCTCTCTTTCTCTCTCTCTTGAATCAGTAAACATATTCTTAGGTTCAGATTTAAAAAGCAGATAAACAAATGAATGTCTACCCATTTGTTGTTTTGGTGAATAAGGCTTTGGGTAGATATAAATATACACTATCTCATGACTGAGTGAAACTCTCCTTATTTCTCCCATACTAAAATAATTATTGCATCTTCGGGGGTATTATAAGGGCGAATGACAAGCTTTCAATACGTAGTCTTAATCTAACTTTATGAATCTTGCAAAATGTTAAAATCATTACAATTTTGCCAACTGGCCTTTCACTGGTAAATGACACCCAAAGTTTTAGAGGTTTTTGTAGTTTTTTTCTTTTTTAATTTTCACCGTTAAAGAAAAACATTTTGATAACACGTTTTAGAGTGGAATATGCTACACATGAAGAAATTAACAACCACACTGAAATTTCCAATTATATCATATTTCTCTCCTGAATTTATTACACATGTAGGCTTATGAACAAATTTTATGTTGGATGAACAAAATATAATTACATATGGATTTGGATATCCAGTTGCATTAGAAATTATCTGTGGAAGTGATATTTGGTGTTGGGGGAGAGTGACTTCTAAGGAAGGCAACTAGTTTCTCAGCAGAATAAGGGCATAATATGTGATCACAAGAAGAAAGGGAAAAAAATGATACAGTGGGGGTGATGGGTGGCCATTTCTGAGCAAATGAGTGTGTGGAAACGTGACAAAATGAAATAACTTGTGAATCAAATGAATGATTTAACTTTATATCTACTTTCTAAATCTTTTTATGTCCTTATACAAATTGAAATTAATCATTATTTGAGCTACTAAATTAAAATTCTTGAAGGAATATCAGAACAACTACTTTAAACAGTAAACATTATAAATTTTAGAAGTTATGTCTAGAAACCCAATTAGACACTGCAGATCTATGCAATTAAGCAACAGATACAAGGGTGGGCAAAAGTAGATCTACAGTGTATTGTGTGGACAATTTTACAATAATTAATAAATAATAAATCAACTATAAACTCTGTATTTTGCATACTCACAAATATAAACATACTTCTGTTTTCCCTGAATATAACAATGCTGTTTCAAAAAAATAAAAACAAAATGAAATACATCTGAACATATTTCCAAGCTGAAAAGTAATTAATTAACCAAGATAATTTTAAGTATAATCACTGAATATGCTCTGTTATGAATTCTTTAGAAGTTTATAAACTACTTTACCAGCTTTTTAAAGAAAGCATAAATTGTTAATAAAAGAAATATTTATTATCTAAATTTCTTTAGGATTTAAAACACTAAGAACTCATTTAATGTTTAGTGTCTTCATTATTATTCTATCAGAAGAAAACCACTTTTAATTCTGAAAATTTATTTTGTAACACAATATAATGTGGTATTTTGATGTCAGAGAAAGAAATCATTCATAAACTAGAAAATCAAGCTTCAGAAGTCATAATTTTATTTTCAAGTCCACACTGTGCTAATCAAGTTTGTAACCTAAAATAACATACTAGTAAGAGAAAAAAATATCACTACTATGTGTATGCATGGGTATGTATACATGCACATATATACACAAAAATATGTACATACATACAGGTACATACAAGCAAACACACGTGTTCTCTGAGATTCAGATTCAGCTATAATAGAATAAGTCTCACGGACTAGGGGCCACTGGAAGTTTCTCTGCAGGTAGACAAAGTTCATCCTGGGAAAGGACTTGGCATAGGAGAGATTTAGACATACATAAGCATGCCTGAAGGACTAGTACTGGGGCAGTTAGATAGGCAGACAGGAGTCCATTTGCATATAGGGGGAGGTGTTGCGTTCTCTTATGAAAGAAAATTTATTCTAAGATGAGAAAGAGCTGGACTCTACAGACATAGCCCTAAAATAATAGTGGTCGCCCCATTATCCCTTAACACTTTCTGCAGTTTCAGGTAACTGATAATTCATGTTTTAAATTGTGTGCCTGAGTAGCACAGCATGATGAAATCTCTCACCATCTTCCTCTGTCCTGTCCAGGATGTGAAACCTCCCTTTGCCCTGTGCATCCGGGCTGTCTGTGTTCCCTGCCTGTTGGTCACTTAGCCATCTCAATGATCAAATTGACTGTCGCAGTATCACAGTGCTTGTGTGCAAGTGGCCTTTATTTACTGAATAATGGCCCCATAGTGCAAGAGTACTGATGCTGGCAATTCAGACATGCCAAAGAGAAGCTGTAAAGCACTCCCTTTAAGTCAAAGGATGTGTACATATAGGAAACAACATAGTGTATGTAGTGTTCAGTACCATCTGTGGTCTCAGGCATCCTCTGGGGTCATGGAATGTGTCTCCTGCAGACATGGGTGGACCACAGCAAAACCAACAAAGTTATAGACAGGAGCAAAAACTCTGAACAAACCTTGGTGTTTATTAGGCTGATATTTTCTTCTTACTTGGCTCATTGGGGTAAGAAATTATAAGTAAAAGATGAAATCTATGAAACATTGGATCACAAACAATAATGATTTAAGACATGAAAGACATTGTTAAAAGGTTCACAAAAGTATGCTTCTTAATTCCCACAGATAACCAGTCTGCTTTTGAACCAGGCATCAGTGTATTTCTTTCGCTACTAACAAAACGTAGCAGGGTATTAACGGCCGGGAAGAGCAGCAGCAGTAGCTCGGGTGAGAAGACACCAGGTACTCAGCACTGGGGCTGGCAAGACTTCGCAAGTCTTTCTTCAGAGCAGAAAGGTGTTATTCCCAAATGCCTTTGGTTGAATCCATTCCTCTGTCTGACTGGGTCTGTGATCTGTGTATCTGCTAGGTCCATTACACTTATATTGGATATATCAGATGTCTCATGTGACTCATGTTTTATTTCCTAATTTATGTGCCTCTCATCCATTTTTTAAATTTCTAGTTGGGAAATAATTTTTTCAGGAGGCTTTCTAAATAACAGGCTTCCATCCGATACTCAGTGTGGTATGCATTGTATTCATATTCTGGCAACCCTGTTTTCAGTTTTTCTCTCACTATTACCATGTTTTAATAATTTCCCTTGTATCATAAAAGCCTACTTTTACATCACTCATGCAAAAATAATTCTTAAGTTATTTCTAATAGAAATTTTCTTTCAGTAGGTGCACTTACTCAGAGTGCTCAGAATGGTACCTCTGTGAAAAACCACCCTTACCCTTTGCTCACCATAGTTATTGGAGATTTGGTTTACTTAGTAGAGACTGTTGATTTGGACTTTTTCAGTTATTGTGCAAATTACTATTCACTTCTTTCAAACACAAGCTAGAGAATATGGAACTTTTAGATTTTCTTTTCCCTTTGGTGGTACCAAAGTGTCACAATTTATACAATGTGGTGTCAAAGTTATAGCCACAGAAAAACTCAGGAAATGTTTATTCTGAAAGCTTGAAATCAAATAGAGAAATGAAGTTTTTGTTTTTACACTTTAGAGCCACCAGGGATGATTCCATTATGCAATGCGACTTCCCCCTACACTCCAGTTTTCTTTTGGGATGACTGCTATCTGCTGGCTCATCATCCATTTGAAGATTTGAAACATTTTACATTTCTATTCTGTGCCTGTCCACCCTCCTGAGTTCTTTTCTATCAAACTCTTGTCTGTTACTCTTTCAGACTCTGCTCCGATCAAATAGTCTTTGTACAGCTGGGGTGTAGACAAGTGTGGGGTCTTCTTATTTCCCGGCCAGTGAGAGAATCTTGATTTATGTAAGTCTAGACTGCTCTGGCTCTTTCAGAATCCCATTTAATTCTCCCCAATTCTCATTAGTAAGAAGGAATTTTGCCTGTTTTTACCAAATTTAAAATATGCAGCTATAGACATTTTCGAGTTACATAATTAAAGATCCATTTATATATTTAACAATCATATTTCTGGTACTTTTTTAGTTTATAGAGAGAAGCAGTGTTTTATTACATAGCATATATGTTACTAAGAGACTTTGTGACTTTTAGTGTATTTTGAGAAAATTAGTGTTATTAAAAAAAATAGAGACTATAACTTTTCTGAAATCAAGAGAAAGTTTTTTGGAACTTCTTCATCAAAAACCAGTTCAAGTTAATGTAAGATACTACTTTTGGCTCTTTTCCATCATTCTTTGTTTAAAGAGAGATCATGAAGGCATTTGAAGTTAAGCCACATCTGGCATCCGTCAGGCAGAGGAGAATGGTGTGGAGAGTCAGGAGGATTAGGCTGGGGGAAGGGCAGGCCTCAGGTGCTGTTTCTTGTTTTGACAGATAAAAATTACATTGAGGAATTTTGCTCACAGTTTTGTTGTATTCTAATTATTTATAGTTCAAGTCCCCAGCTTTGGTCATACCACTCTGCTTCAGGTCTCTGGAGATATCTGACAGCAGCTGTCACAGAACAGTGACTTCAGATTACGGACTGGGTTGGGTTTGAAAGAAGGTGAAGAGATTAGCCAAAGAACAGGTGTGCATAACCCACAGACACAGACAATAGTTGGGTGATGGCCAGAGGGAAGGGGGGCAGGAGCTGGATGGAGGTGGGCAAAGGGGAGAAAATGGGGATGTCTGTAATAGTGTAACAATAAAAATTAAGTAAAACAATAATAAAACAACATAAATAAAGTCTTCATGTTGCAGAAAATAGTATGTTCCTTTCTACTTTGGCTAGTGGTAACAAAACTTCCTTGGTTTTATTGATCATTCCCAAGCTATTCCAAAGGGTAATGCTCAATAAATAGACTGAAAGAAAAAAATGGCAGAGGTATTACATAATCTAAGAAGCCTTCTGCTTATGTTGTTTGACATGATATATTCAAATCAGTTGTAAGTGTAGTTTAAGGGACAATATTCCAGAAATAGTTAAGAGTTCCTGAAAAATAAAAATTTGATTAAAACACATCATGTTCAGAGGGTTTACTGTCAACTTTCATGTTTTTAAAAAAGCACACATTACATTAAACTGGCTCTGCACAGATTTTGGGCATAGAGAAGAATAAATGGTTGAGAAAAATCTTAAAATATTAAAATGAAGTAAGAGGATTTGAAGAAAATAAAGTAATGACCAGGTTTGAATATAATAGTTCTCTTGGGTAAAAACTTCCATATGGAATAGCATATTGAGTTACTTCTCAAGAAGTGGCAAGACTAAACTTTGTACCAGATTGATTAAATCTGCCCTTCTGTGGAACAGAGGATTCTATACACATTGTGTTATGTGTAGCTTGTACTTATGTTTCTTAGAGACTAGGAAATAACTGCACTTTAAGTTAAATTTTAAAATTTTATTTTAGTAACTATGAGATAATACCATATTTAAATATTTTTTCAAGATAAGATTTTATTAGAATTTATTCTTCTAGCCCTGGCTGGTATAGCTCAGTGGATTGAGCGCGGGCTGCGAACCAGGTATCGCAGGTTCGATTCCCAGTCAGGGCACATGCCTAGGTTGCAGGCCATGTCTCCCAGCAACCGCACATTGATCTCTCTCTCTCTCTCTCTCTCTCTCTCTCTCTCTACCCCCCCTTCCCTCTCTAAAAATAAATAAATAAAATCTTTAAAAAAAAAAAAGAATTTATTCTTCTAGCCTGAAATAATTGTCAGAATGAATCTCCTGAATGAATACAAGATATTAGTTACAAAAATGCTCCAAAGTGTTCCCCACCTTATAGGTTATTTATATATAAAAATCAATAGCTTGGCTCCCAGTGAATTAAGAAAAATTGAAACTCTGACATGATTATATGCATAAATATGTATGTAAATATAATCATTTATGTGTATATATAAACAAATTAACAAATGGATCTTATTTCTAAACCTTTTTTTACATATTTTATACATATTCATACTCCAAAGAGAGATAATACGGGCTTCCTGGTGGTACAGTAGGATACTGTAAATAGTGAAATTATGTTAAAATTGAGTTGATAAAATGGATTACCAGCAAAGACGCCATATTGTCAAGTCTACATGCATTTCTATACAATTGCTTTCAGTGAAAAACCTATATCAAAAACTAAGCAGATTAAGTTTTAGTTAACGGTACAACTCTAATACAATGGAAATAATCCAAGAATGCTTCACATAGAGAATTATTTATAGAAATAAGTGGAAAAATCAACTATATTTTGAAAAGCTGTACTTCAGTTGGATAGCAAGTTGCTCACAGAGCTATTCTACACTTAGAGTAAATTAGGTGTTTTAGAAAATCCTGAGCAAAATTGGCAGATGTTTTTCCAATATTAAATTTTAAAATGCATGGCAATATGTAAATACACTAATTTATAATGAAAATAATTTAGAATAATTGGTAAAATAATGATGCAAAGTTACAAATGTAATAACTGGTTAATCTATTTACTTTGGAAACCAAGCAGAAATGTAAAATCTTGAGTAAATTTTTTTGCTTTTATATTCGTCTTTCACTGCTACTCAAAACCCACACTTTTTAAAACATTGCATAGCATGGTGAAGACTAAAAAACATACTATAAGCACAATAAGATATTAATAAATTACTGAAAAAGTGACACCATTTGAAAATTTTATAATCACAATACGGTATTACTGTTGGTTAATTACAGCCTTAGAGCTGAAAAGAAACTAAAATATTTCTGATGTAAGGATCTTCAATTAAAAGATGGAGGAGTCAGCCCTGGCTGGTGTGGCTCAGTGGATTGAGGGTCAGCCTGTGAACCAAAGTGTTGGCTGTTTGATTCCCAGTCAGAGCACATGCCTGGATTATGGCCAGGTCCTTAGTTGGGGTGTGCGAGAGGCAACCACACATTAACATTTCTCTCCCTCTCTTTCTCCCTCCCTTCCCCTCTGTCTAAAATAAATAAATGCAAACTTTAAAAAAATATTTTAAAAAGAAGGAGGAATCGTGTCTCAGAATTCTCATAGTCAGATAAAGAGTTACAAGAACCTGGAATAGAAAATTTTCTGAATTAGAGTTCTGGCCAAGATGGAGGGGTAGGTAGAAACCCTTCACTTCCTCACACAACCAAAAGGAACATAACAACCAATCTAAAATCAATAAACAACCAAAAGCACCAGGAAATCAAACTGCATGGAACTCCAACAACCAAGGAATTAAAGAAAAAATCAACCAGAACACCAGATTGGTAAGGTGAGGCAGCTGCTAGGGAAGGACTGACTTAAGGGGAAAACTGAGACTCAGAGCTGATTGTAGGCTAAGGCTGGGGTTGTGTTGGAGGGGGGATACCTCCAGTCTGACATGAGAGTCTGGTGGAAAGATCACTAGCAATGAGCAGGTGAGCTGCACTGTCCTCTCTCTGGCCCCTCCCCCACATGAAGCACAGCAAAGAGGGTCACCCTGCCTTGGTGAATATCTAAGGCCTGCCCCCTACAACCTATCAGCTGCACCAAGACAAAGAAATACGGCTCAAATGAAAGAACATAGCAAAACCTCAGAAAGAGAGCTAAGCAATGAGGAGATTGCCAACCTATCTGATGGAGAATTTAAAGCCCTGGTAATCAAAATGGTCACAGAACTGATTGAGCTGGGTTGAAAAATGAAAGAACAAATGAAAGATACCCAAAATGAAATAAAACAAAATATTCAGACAATCCACAGTGACAAGAAGGAAACCAGGGTTCAAAGCAACAATTTAGAACAAAACAAAGAAATAAACATTTTGCTGGATCAGAATGAAGAAACAAGAATGCAAAAAAAAAAAAAAAATGAAGAGAGCCTGAGGATTCTCTGAGACAACCTGAATCATTCCAATATCTGAATTATAGGGGTGCCAGAAGGAGAAGAACAACAGCAAGAAATTGAAAACTTATTTGAATAAATAATGAAGGAAAACCCCCAATCTGGCAAAGGAAATACACTTCCAGGAAGCCCAGAGAGTCCCAAAGAAGTTGGACCCAAAGAAGAACACACCAAGGCACATCATTGTTAAGTTACCCAAGATTAAAGACAAAGAGAAAATCCTAAAAGCATCAAGAGAAAAAGAAGAGAGTTGACTACAAAGGAATGCCCATAAGGCTATCAACTGATTTCTCAAAAGAAACCTTACAGGCAACAAGGGGATGGAAAGAAGTATTTGAAGTTATGAAAGACAAGGACCTACATCCAAGATTACTCTACCCAGAAAAGCTTTCATTTAGAATGGAAGGGCAGATAAAGTGCTTCCCAGAAAAGGTCAGGTTAAAGGAGTTCATCATCACCAAGCCCTTATTATATGAAACATTAAAGGGACTTATATAAGACAAAGAGGATAAAAAATATGAACAATAAAATGACAAAAACTCACAACCCTCAACAAATGAACCTAAAAGAAAAGAAAAACAACAAAAACAAAAACTAAGCAAACAACCAGAACAGGAACAGAATCAGAGAAATAGACATCACACATAGGGAGTTCAGTGGGGAGGGGGAAGGGAGGAATAGGGGTTAAAAGGTACAGGGAAGGAGAAGCATAATTAGTAGGCATAAAATAAATGGGGAGAGATAAACAATGATATAGGAAACAGAGGACTCAAAGAACTTATATGCACAACCCATGGACATGAACTAAGGGGGGTGGAATGTGGGAGGGTTGGATGGGCAGGGAGAAGGAGGGATAAAGAGGGAAAAATTGGGAAAACTGTAATAGCATAATCAATAAAATAAAAAAACTTTCTGAATTGATATCTATTTTTCTTTTGATTAGATAGTTTCTCAGTATTTTTCTTTTGTAATAGTTTATCTTTATTGCATTTTTGCATTAGCATTAATCCTCCTTATACCCTCTTCCACTTCCATCAACACCCTCACCCTTACAATCACCACATTGTTGTCCAGTTCTATGAATTATTTTCTTTTGCCTTTACTCCTCCACCTCTCCCACCCCAAACACCCCACCCCAAGTATCAGCCTACTCTCTATTCATGAGTCTCTATTTTGTTTGTTAGTACAGTTTTGTTCATTAGATTCCACATATGAGTGTAATCATTTGGTATTTGCCTTTCTTTGACTGGCTTATGTAATTTAGCATAATGTTCTCCAGATCTACGCATGCTGTCACAAAGCATACAATTTTCTTCTTTTTTACAGCCAACTAGTATTCCATTGTGTAAACGTACCATAGCTGCTTTATCTATTCATCTACTGATTGGTACTTGGGCTCTGTCCATATCTTGGTTATTGTAAATAATGCTGCAATGAATATAGCGGTACTTATGTTCTTTCTAATTAATGCTTCAGGTTTCTTCTGATAAATTGCCAGAAGTAGAACTACTGGGTCATAAAGTTGTTCCAGTTTTAATTTTTTGAGATAACTCCGTACTGCTTTCCACAGTGGCTGCACCAATCAGCATTCCCAAAAACAGTGCATTAGGGTTCCCCTTTCTCCACATCCTCTGTTGATTTACTGATGATAGTCATTCTGAAAGGTGTGAGTGATATCTCATTGTGGTTTTAATTTGCATTTCTCTTATAATTAGTGATGAGTTTTATAAGTTCTTTGTAATTTTTAAAAAAATATTTGTATATGTATATATGTATTTACTTTTAGAGAGAAAGGAAGGGAGGGAGAAAGAGAAAAAGAAACATTGATGTGAGAGAGAAACATCAATCAGTTGCCTTTCTTATGCTTCCCAACTGGGGACCAAACCAGCAACCCAGGTATGTGCCCTGACCAGGAATTGAACTGGTGACCTTTCACTTTGCAGATGACACCCAACCAACCAAATCACATCAGACAGGGCCTCTGACTTTTTTTCTTAAGACATTCACATACTGTCATTTTTTCCTTTTCTTTTAATATTTTAAAAAGATTTAATTGATTTTCAGAGAGAGGGGAAGGAAGGAGGAGAGGGAGAGACACATCGATGTGCAAGAAAAATATCATTTGGTTGCCTCTCATATGCCCCCAATCAGGGACCTGGCCTGCAACCCAGGCCTGTGCCCTGACTGGGAATAGAACCACTGACCTTTTGATTCACAGCTGGCACTCAAACCACTGAACCACACCAGCCAGGCCCCATTTTTTTTCTCTTGAACTATGAGAATATTTGCCCCTGATCACTTCAAAACATTAATGTAATGAAATAAATCACATATGGACCAACATGTTTTCCAAGTTATTCTGACATTCCTTTATTTACCAATTGCATATGAATTGATATGCACTGAATACAGACATTGTAGCAAAACAGATTGTACTTGGATAGTATTTGAGAGATGTTGAAGAAGCATCTGTTCTATGGAGATTGTTGTAGAGGTCCTTCATTAGGAAAGCAGCAGTGGAAATGAGAAAACCTATTCACCAGTACATCTGATAAGGAGTTACTCTTTCAGTTTTATTTCAGGCTGTATTTAGTTGTATCCATTATTTTAGATTCCATTTATAGATGTGTTTAGTAGGGGTAAGGAACCAGGAAGAATTCTAGTATCTAATAAAATGTTTTGAAAGTTTAAATAATCGCATTGATATTTTAAAACATATGTGTGTGTGTTATTTTCAGGCCTTAAATTAACAGTGCTCATTTTTTAAAATCATCTTCCATATATGTAGCTTCAGTCAACTTGGCGAACTTATCATCCATATGTACATCAAATATAACCATATATTTTAGCTATATAAGTTACTCAAGCATTATGTCTTCTCAAAATTATTCTAATGCCATAATGATGTGTTGAAAGGGCCATGATTAGAATTAAGTTAGCAACGCCATTTGAAACTTAAGCAGAAAGATGATTGTAGTTAAACATTACTGCATTGCAAATGATGTCAGCATTTCAAGAACTTCTGAATAAACTTTCATTATATCTTTACAAAATATGTGTTACCTAAACACATTTTTGATGATAAAACTTCTGATTAAAATCATGTGTGTATTTGAAAGAAAATAATTCAATGAACTAATTTTTAATAGAAACATGTAAAAATTTCAAATTTGGTGAAGTTCAAAAATGAGGGAAGCAAAGCTGAACATATTAAAGTTATATCCAATTTTTTATAAATTGGCAAATATTTTCATTAGTTTTGTGAGTTCACAGAAGTTGAGACTACCAAAAATACATTTGTATTTTTTCAGGTGAAATTATCTTTTGTTTGGAAAATATTTGTTAACCAGACTAAAAGAAATTAAATCTTCTTTTACTTGGGGTAAAATGCCAAGCAAAATATAAAAAAAGGTGAGATGATAATTTTTGCTTCATAATAGTTTTCTCCAATTTTTTTCTAATGGCCTTGTGTTATAAGCAGATAACCTGATTTTCAGAGTGAATGAAACAGAAGGTCAATGCTTGATCTAAATGGCAAAGAATTTAAAAATACTATATACTTTTGGTTGTTCTGCATCTGAATTAGAAATTACTGGGCACTTCCGACATTTTTAAAAACCTCTCATGTTAAATTATAACGGAGAATATGTACTCTACTTCTTTGACCTCCTAAATGCTGAGATTGTTCAGGTCCTTTCAAATGTATGCTCCCTAAGCTATTTGTGGTAAAAAGGTATTTTATTATTAATTTCAAATATAATGGTTTTGTGCATGAAGACTCTTATATAATAAAATGAAATAAAATGGGTAAGTGAAAAATTGAAAATAATACACATAAATACAAGCTAAATTTTTGTATTACTGAACTCAGACATAATAATATTATCATGGTATAAAATTTTCAAAAACTCATTATGGTATTAATGTTTTTGCTGCCAATACTTACCTACAAGCACTGGTTTTCAGCCTTTGTTTTAAGTATCACTGCTTTAGTGATGGGGTTACAGAAAGGAGAACTAGCCTCTTCTTTGCTTATTCTTGCCAGCTGTTATTTTCTGAAAGTAAAATCCTTTCTTTTGTCAAACAGAATTTTTAGGTTGGTGTGGGTGTGCCTGACTTAATTTTATTTTTTCATTTATTTAACCAAGTTCTCTAACTCTTTCCCTGAATCTTACTCTTTTTAGAATTCTATGTCTTACCTAGAATTGTAGAGAATTGGCTGCCCTTGCTCATATGGGTATTAAATGACCCCCAAGTCATTGCCCTAACTATGAAATAGCTTCCTATGTAAATGTCTCCTGACTTCCCACCAACCTGAAGTCTAGTATAATGCTATGTTGATTATCTTAAATTGATTGTTCTTTACCGAGATTTTTAGTCTTTCAAAGTCTCCAGAAATTTACTTCAGGGGTTCATAAATCTGCCACGCTATTTGCAACATTTGGTGCATTGGTGAACACATGCATGTTCAAGTTTTTTGTGTTCTAAAATATTTAATGTTATGATTTTTATGGAAATATTATTTTTGCTATGAGACAATTAACTACAATAGATTTAAAATTCCAATCATCTTGAGAGATAACTTGGATTGAAGGCAATAATAGCATAATCATCTATATATCATTACCACTCCTCACTCCAAAGCATTATTTTTCAGGAGTTGTTTAATAAATTACACAAACTTTACCTTCTAGATGACTTTTGATCTCAGTACAGGCCAGTAGAGCATTAAAGAAAGAAGCAGCATGTTGATCTATCAGCACCCGAATCTACATGTGGTCGTGAGTGACAATCACAACAAAGACCTAAAGAATGTTATCATAGGCTCACCTCGGTGTTATGTGAGAAAGGCACCACCAGCCTTTGCTTGTTGAAGATATAACAAGACCACAAACAACAACCTCTCCAAAGTAGGGACAGCCTCTAGAAGCCAGAAAAAGTGAGAAAAAATTCTTACCTAGAAATATCTAAAAATACAGCCCTATTAACGTCATTATTTTAGCCAAGGGAGACCAATTTCAGACTTCTGACCTTCAGAATTTTAATATAAATTTTCTGGTGTTAACATACATCATAAGGTCTGTATCATATTTTTTAACATAAGTGTCTTTCTTTAATAAAATATTCCAAATCTTTAATGAATACAACAGAAATATTTTCTTGCTAAACTTTATCCTGACACTCTTCTTAACGCTTCCACTTTTACATCTTTTTTTGTGTGTGTGTTCCTCCAAAAACCACAGTAAGTGGTCATGGAACTAGTTGGAGAAAGACATTTTTAGAGACGACGTTTGTTTTAATATTTTTAATTTATCAAAAGCTTTTAAAATAAATCTATATGTCTGTGGATAGTAATCTGAAGAAACCACTTAATAGATTGTAGATAGATAAACACTTTCATAAAAATACATTGATAGATAATTGAAAAATGAAGGAAGCTACATTTAGGTTTAATTTATTCATTTTTGATTGAGGGCTATGAAGCAAGAAAGACAAATTAGAATTTCTAATAAATGGTGGCAATGTGTAACATTTTCGAGAAACTATGACTAAAGGATTCCATGCACTGCAGAGTACAGACTGGAGTGGCAGGTGCTGCGTGGGCAGTAAGTATGAGGAGACGGGGCGAGTGTCTGTGCGTGTGAAGAACAGAGAGAGATGAATTAATGTGAGTGTCTAGCTCGTACTGAGATTTTGAAAATAAGTTATTTTATTTCAAATGTATTTGTATCTAAAAATGACTTTTATCTTTCATCCACATCAGAATTAACTTTATAGATCACTAAAATAGTACCTGTCTTCAGAAAAAGAAATACTTTCAATAATCATGCCAAATGTATGATCATATCAATGTTTTATGAGATAAAAATATTTTGTGAAATGAATTGGAAACATAATACCAAGTAAAAATAAATTATTCCCTGCTAACTGGCAATTGTTTAATTAATAAAAACCATGAATTTGACATTATAAAAAACATAACAATGTAGATGGTACCTCCCCAGTGTTTCAAATTTATAATCTAGTGAAAAGGATTAGCACTTTAAAAATATTTTTACATTAAAGACAAAGTAACTAAAGAAAATTTATTAAAAGTAGTTTCTATTTCTTTGAAAAATGAGTTTCTATGACATCATAATAGGGTTATTGAAGTAAGCATTCTATTGTTTGGATTAATCTACCTAAAATAACAAACAAAATTTCAATAGAATAAAATTAATTCTTCAATTGCTATAGAATACTCATGGTAGTTCTCTGATGTCGCAAGATTTATATAACCAGATATAAGATTCCATACTAATTGTATGACCTAAATTTATTTAAACACATTTGTATATATTTTAAAGTGTGGGAGAAAGAAGGTGAGAAAAACAGAGACAGAGAGACAGAAGGTGAGAGATTATATTCTTGAACATTGTTTTATTTACATGATTAAAAGAAATTCAAAGAAACATTTTCAGTTTGAGTACCTGAATGGTAGCATACAGGAGACCACTCTGCATGGCAGTGGGGAATGTAGCCCAGTCCCCACTCAGAAAGGCCACTGGAGAGCGAGGTCCAGCACACAGGACCCACGCCCATGGATAGGTTCTCCCGGTGGGGAATCAGGCCTGCATTGTACCTAGGCTGCTATGAGGCTTGTTTTTGCTAAAACTCCTCACCCTGAATTGAGGCAGCAAATGTATACTGCATATCTTTAAAGTAACTTCCTAACAGTCATGCTAAACCTTCCAAGGACAAGTGTAATCAGTTCACCCACTTTTCCCTTTGCAAGTATCCTTCTCCTATGATGTGATTAACAACATCCTCTCCTTTGTTTTCTGTACTAAAGTGAACCTGTGCATAGTAAATGAGGACATCCTCAGTGTAATGTGCCCAGAAAAGCAATAAAAGCTTGTCCAGGCAGGGGTCAGGGCCCTCTCTCACTCAGAGAGTGGCCATGCTGACCCTTTTGCCACAGGACTTCGGTAGTTTGTGTGAATTTGTTCGTCACAGCAACAATACATAGGCCCTGCAGGCCAGGGTTCGCATCAATAGCATTGTTATTGATTTTTATATTTGGCTAGTATGTATTTTTCAAAGTTTCAGTATTCGACACTTCTTCTTCCATCTTCAAAGCCAGCTGTGTAACATTTTCAAATCTTCTCTATGACACTCGGAGTTGTCTTTTCCTAAGACCTGTTTGGTTACATTGCCACCTGAGTAACCCAGGATAATATTTTCATCTCAAAATCCATAATTTATTCAAGTCTGTAAATCTCCTTTTATTATATGAAGTAACATATTTCAAGATTCTGGGGATTATAATGTGAACACCCTTGGTGGCCGATTTCCTGACTGAGTACCACTTTAACGAATACTAACTTAGCATCTACTGGTGCCAGGTACTGTCCAGGTTTCTTCTTTACTGCAAAATGATTATCAGTGATGTGTCTGTGGGTAAAATAGATACAGACTTCTAACCTTATAGGGCTAACATTATAGAAAAAGGTGGCAGATCAAAAACAATAAATATAATATGTATACAAGGAGGGGCAAAAGTAGGTTTGCAGTGTGAATACATGAAACACTGTTTATTTTTATATTCTTATTTATTAATTATTGTATTATCTCCCATGCAAACAACTGCCACCTTCTTTTGCCCCACCTCATATAACATTTTAGAAGGAGATAAGTATTATGGGAAAAAAAAGATAGAATAAAGCAAGGTGGAACAAGAATAGGGATGAATGGTACTGGCATATATAGGATAATCTGAAAATAGCACATTGAGGAGACATTTAGTGACTTCATGCAGCTATTTGGAAGAAGAACATCTCAGGCAGAGGGAAAAGCCAGGTCACACACCCTAAAGTGGTAGCCTGCATGTCATTCTGAGAAAGAGCAAGGACAGCGGTGTGGTTGGATTGTAGTAAAAACAGTGTACCTGAGAAGAAGTCAGAGAAGTAACAGGAAGGGGGAAACAACTGATCTATTATTATATAGGATCATGTAGGCATTTGTGCAGACCTTGACATCCCTATGCACAAAACAGAAAGCATCATAGGGTTTTCAGCATTAAGCAAAATTATTTGACTCATATTCTGATCACTCTCACTTAGCATGCTGGAGAATGGAAAGTAAGTTACTGTGGCAGTTTCTCACACAACCGTCGGTGGTGGTTGAGACAATGTGTAACTGAGTTGGTGATGAGAATACCTGGACTGGAGATATTTTGAAGTAGAACAAATAACATTTTCTGAAAGAATTGATGAAGGGTGTGAAAAAGTATCAACTGATGATTCTGAGGATTCAGTTTGAAGAACTACAATTAAACCACAACTGAATTCAGAAGACTACCTGTGGAAACAGAACAGTTGTGGGAAAGCTGGAGTGGACTTCGAGTATTTAGCTGGAGATAACTACTAGAATTCTAAGTTACAGTTTCATATTGGAAGTCAGATATGAGATTTCTGACCTAGGTGTAATTTGCATACTCAAAGCATGATGTTGTTTATAATATTCTAAAGATAGGTAACTCCTGTGGTATACCGATATATTTATATCTTTTTAGGAAAAAGAGATACATCATCAACAGCTGATATCAGTGATAAAATAAGCATTGAAAATAAAAAAAAGAAAGTTGTTCTGAGAGCATTTAAATAATTAGTACATCTCTAGAAGTTCTTTAAAATTTCACATTTTAAGGCAGATAAAAATATCATTGGATATTTCGGGCGGAGGACAACTAATAGGTCACGGTTGAGTGTGAGGGGTTTGAGGAAAGAGTAGAATGATAGGTGGAAATTCTTACCTATCTTTGTCTAGAGATATATCAAATTCTTTCTCATCTGTAATGCAAATAAAATTGACAACCAAAAGAATAAGAATAATACAGAACATATGTGCTTGAAAAATTAGTGCAAAGCTAGGCAGAACTCTAGGCCAATTTTGGAGTACATTAAAAAGATGAACAAGAAAATGAGTGTGTGCCATGCGATCTGAATTGCCTATATTTGGCTCTTTAAATGAAATTATTTTTGCTTTAAGAAAATTCATCCTCATGTGGGTTAAACAGAGTTCTAAGAATATTTTCTTTACAATTAGCTGTTGAGATGGTATATATGTTTTTACATCTGTGTGTGTGAGAGAGAGAAGAGGTGGAGAGTAAGGAAGGGAGGAAAAAAGAATGACGACGAATGATAGAAATCTGAAGTGAAAATCTCAAAACACATTTTTTCAATTTAATTAAATTCTAACTTTATAAATTTTGTATCTGATGCTTTGCTGATGTTTTTTAACTTACATTTTTTTCCTTGTATTGATACATGCTGAAAGGGACTCATTCAAATAAACTAGCACACATGGAAGCTGTCATACAGAAGGAAAGTAATAAGAGTCTCGCCACTTGTTTGGGTGTCTCAGGGTTATTCTGAATTTGAGCCGGTGCTCAGTGCAGTGTTAGGGGAGTGGGCTGGTGTGGGTGCCGTGCTGAGATGGCTCCCATGGTGCTTTTCAAAAGCAACTGTATTTTCCTTGCTTGTTAACCTATTTTTACACAATTGGTTCCCAAATCATCTTTGTTAATTATCGTATGAAGTTTTGATTTACAAAATAAAATGTAATTTAAAGAACACAGTTCAGTGTTCTCAGGAATTTCTCTTTTTGAGACTGTAGGTACGTCACAGATTTATGATGTTTTATTACCTAAATTTTTCATGGTGAAATATGTGATTCTCTTTAGCATTTATTTAATGACTACTTACATGAGGTTGATAAATAAAAGATTATAAAAAACAATAGGAAGAGTTATTTTCTCACAAATATATAAAGACTTATGACCCTAACTTATTGTGCATGCTTCCCTAAAACCAAGTTTATATAAATTGTCAGTGATTAAAATTCAGAGACAAATTATCTACTCTTTGTAACATCATGTTCCTTAATGATAAACATAAATGAGATTTTGGAGAAAAGTGGTTGAGAAAATAATGCAGTAGAATGGTTTTCTTAATAGATGCTCATCTTTCTTCTTGGAAGTTAATTGTCTATTTGATAATTAAAGCTTAGTGCATTGACTTAATCCCATCATGGAAATATTGTATATAAATTATGTTGTAATGAATCAATATTAAACAACATAGGCTGCCTAATTAAGGCATAAACTTTAAACTAAAACAGCATTTCCGAATGTGGTTGTGCATTGCTCATTTGTGGACTTCATGAAGGATGCGGGCTGGTGTCCTGCCGACTTAGCATCTTCGTCAGTGGGACTAACACATAAAAAATAACCTGTTCCCAGTGTGAGTCAAACCACACACACAAACATGCCAAAGTGGAAGAGCAACTGAACTGAAACAGTTGTGTTTCATAACAAGTTTAAAAAGTGTTATGAATTACTATAAAATGAAATTTGAATTTTTTAAATTTCTACATTGTCACTAAGTAGTATTAAACATTGGAAGTGTTATTTTAGTGGTAGATGTTATGTAAAAAATAAAAAAACCCAGCCATTTAGCTTATGGGGCAAGGTAAGAGTGGATAAGCAGTTTTTTGCATAAGAATTTAGGTATAAAGGATGCCTTGTAATATTACCCAAATAGTGTGAGGAAATGCCCTTCTACTCCTAGACTGCTGAGAATTCAATTATAAACGGATACTGAACACTGTCAAATTCTCTTTCTCAAATGGTGTGGTTTTTCTTCTTTATCGTTAACACAGCAGCTTACGATGATTGATTTTTGAATGTTAAATCAGCTGTGCATTCCTTAGGTATATCTCACGTGGCTATGAAGTATTATCCTTTTTATATATGGCTTGATGTGACTTATTATTTTGTTGAGAATTTATACATCTATAATCTATCCTCATAAAAGATATTAGTTTGTAATGTTTTGACAGAAGACAATTTGAGTCTGGGTGGCGGAGACAGAATGCAATACACAGATCAGGGATAATAGAAATGTATACTTGACACCTGTATAATCTTGTTAATCAGAGCCACCCCAATACATTTAACTTAAAAATAAATAAATAAACAGATGCTGCCATTTATAGTTTAATACTAAAACAAACTTACTGTTTTTTAAATAAACTTTGAAGATAAATTTAAAGCTCTTATTAAAGAAGATGTAATGACAATGGCATACATTTTATCCTCAAAACTTTGAGAGCAAAACGTAACTTTTTCTGAACAGATTTGTTGAGCAAAGAGCTTCCTTTCCCATTTTAAAATATAATCAGAGCTGCAGCATTGAAGTGACGGGAGAATGTGAATGTGAATGTGAATGAGCTTGGACCCAACTGAATGCAAATATATGGACAGGAGGTGGTGAACGGCCTCTGACACAGGACAAGGCATGTTCCCATCTGCCTGGTTGAAGAGACTTTGATCCATGACTGCCTCAGACCAGCAAGCACTTCTCAAAGCACTTCTCAAAAATGGGTAAGTAGTTAGTGTCCTCTTGCCCAAGATCATTTTTTCTTCTGTTAATACCTGATTTTCCCTCAGGAAATGATCTCTTCTCCCATCTGATCCTATTTCATTTATGTGGAGCCGACGCTTTAGGGATGAGTATGTAATGCAGGCCTGGCCAACAGAGCATTACATTTGACTTTGCTTACAAACGTTGGTTCAGGTGCAGAAATATGTATCCATCAAAGGCAATCAGAGTTGAATCAAGGATTTTGTGTAGTGACCAGTAGAGATGTATATTTATTCCAGTTTATTTAAAGCAGTATGAAAGCAAGCCTGGAGATTTGAGAGACTGCAGTTGAGACTCTTCCTGCACAGTGTACGTATGAGAGTAAATAAAGCACAGAGGAAAATAGAATCTAAAGCAATACACCAATACACAGGCTTTCCAGTGAAATGATCCAATGAATGCCTCTCTTTTCAGTGTGATTAAACTAACTTAACCTGGATCTTCTGTAATTTTGTGCCAAAACCTTCCTACTATATCATATACTTACTTCCAGGGCCTGATACCATAATTCGGTGACTTTTAAACTTGTGTGATCATAAAAATCAGTGGATATTTATAAAAGCTCAGATGCCCAGAACTCTCTCCTGGGGGATTCTGTTTTAGTAAGGGTTATATTTTCAGAATGATCCAGGGATAAATCTTATGGTTACAAATTATGAAAATTATCATAGTAGTTAGTACAATGTATGCAGCATAAGAAAAATCAATATGTTATCACTCTTTTTGAATATTATATAATGCTCTAGTTTTGCCGGAAAACCAGCATATGGCCACAGAACCATAAAATTTTATAGATGGAAGAGATGATAGATATAATCTGGTCCAACAGCTCATTTTTTACAATGAGAAAACTGCAGCTGAGAGAAGAAAAGTCACACACACAAATACCATAGAGACTTAGTAGCAGAAAAAATATGCTACAGCATGAATATCCTGCTAGCTTCAATTTATTTTATTAACAAAAATAATATTTATAAATTAAACATAATTATACAATTACATACATGTTTTGTTGAGGATTTTAGTATCTATGTTCATCGGTGATATTAGCCTTCGTTTTCTTTCTTTGTTGTGTCTTTATCTGTTTTTTGGGATGAGGATGATATTGTCCTCATAAAAAGAGTTTGGGAGTCTCCCCATTCTTGGATTTTTTTGGGAATAGTTTGAGAAGGATAGGAATTAGTTTTTCCTTAAATGTTTTGTACAATTCTCCTGTGAAACCTTCTAACCTTGTACTAGCATAAGGACAGAAACATAGATCAATGGAACAAAATAGAGAGCCCAGAAATAAACCCAGCTCTCTGTTGTTAATTAATATTTGACAAAGAGGGCAGAAGCATAAAATGAAGTAAAAATAGACTCTTCAACAAGTGGTGTTGGGATATCTGGACAGCTACATGCAAGAAAAAATGATATTTGACCACCAACTTAAACCATACATAAACTCCACATGGATAAAAGACTTAAATATATCTCATGACACCATAAAAGCCCTAGAGGAGAATGTAGACAGGAATCTCAGATATTCCACGGAGCAATATTTTCACCAAATATCCCTTAGAGCAAGGGACATAAAAGAAAGAATAAACAAATGGGACTTCACCAAATTAAAAAGTTTTTACACAGTTAAAGAAAACATCAGCAAAATGAAAAGGGAACCAACTCAATGGGAAAATATATTTGTCAATGACATCTCTGACAAGGGTTTGATCTCCAGAATATATAAAGAGCTCATATCACTCCACACCAGGAAGATAAACAATCCAGTTAAAAATGGGCAAAAGTCCTGAACAGATACTTCCCCAAGGAGAACATACAGAGGGCCCAGAGGTATACGAAAAGATGCTCAGCATCACCAGCCATCAGAGAGATGCAAATTAAAACCATAATGAATTTCCACTTCACACCAGTCAGAATGGCCATCATTAACAAATCAACAAACAACAAGTGCTGGTGAGGCTGTGGAGAAAAGGGAACCCTAGTGCACTGTTGGTGGGAATACAACTAGTGCAGCCACTGTGGAAAACAGTATGGAATTTCTTCAGAAAAGTAAAAATGGAGCTGCCTTTTTACCCAGCAATTCCACTGCTGGGATTGTACCCTAAGAATCCTGAAATACCAAAAATCAAAAGACCCTATGCACCCCAATGTTCACAGCAGCACAATGTACAATAGCCAAGCGCTGGAAGCAATGTAAGTGCCCATCAGTAAGTGAGTGAATGAAATAACTGTGGTACAATTACACAATGGATTACTATGCAGCAGAAAGAAGAAAGGAGCTCCTACCCTTCTCGACAGCCTAGATGGAACTGGAGAGCATTATGCTAAGTGAGGTAAACCAGTCAGGGAAAGACAAATACCATATGATCTCACCTATAAGTGTAACCTAATCAACAAAACAAACAAACGTACAAAATATAACCAGAGACAATGAAATAAAGAACAAACTGACAGTGACCAGAGGGTTAGGGGGAAGGGATGAAGGGGAAAAAGGGGACCAGTCATCAAGGAACACGTATGAAGGACATACGGAGAAAGACAATGGGTGCGGAGGACGGGGAGGTGAAGGTGTGTAGGGTGGGGGAGAGCATTAGGGGAAAAGTGGGGGCAACTGTAATTGAACAAAAATGATTTTCAAAAAGTACATAAATAACAAGATGGTGAAAAAGCTACCTTTATTCTTCATGGGCATAGAAAATTAGCTAAAAGAGCTTGTAGTATTTTCTAAATTCTTAACATACTTCACTGTGAATGAGCATTCATTATTTGACCTTTATAGCAATAATGAATTCCTTACTACTTAAAGAACTGTAAACACTTACCCTAATTCATGCTGTGATTTTGTAACTATGTCCTCTAATGTTTACATGTCAAGTATATTATTTATAATAAAATACTAAAAGCTATTACTGATGAATGCATTTTAAGACTAGATAACTCAATTTTTTATCATTAATCTAAGAATTAACACAAAAGATTGCTGGAAGAGTCAGTTGGTCCAATTGCAGGGGTCTAAAATAAGAAATTCATAGAATTTTATACACTGAGTACGGATTTTTCAAATGTATTTCCTCAGTAGTTAAAAACAACAACAAAAAATCCACACAAAAAAAATCTGTAAGTAAAGACTTGCAACAAATGTGGCAGCTTAATGAACATTTGATGGATTTTCAGGGGGAAAAAAGCCTCTTTACATTATAAAATAAAGCATTTAAAATTGAACATCATCATTTTTTTCCTCCTCTTGAGTATGTAGGAGTCCAGATTGAGTCTGTTCAGAATGTGCCACCTGGCATGCAGACTATTTTGAGACAAAAACAATTAAAGTCCAACACACTCAAGAAGAAAACTCTATTTAGGAAGGGAACTGTATCATGTTCATTTTACCATATTTACCTCAGCATGTATGAATAAAATATGGCAGACAGGGAGGATTTAAGAACGCCTGTTTGTTAAACTTCCCTCTGTCTCCAATTATTTCTGGATTGTCAAGCAAGAATTTATCATATGCTTGCTTTTTCTCATCCACCTGTGAATTTCCTACTTTCTCTTTGAAATCCCTGACCTCTAGCTCACTCTCATTAGTCAAAAATGGCATGATAGCCTCAGCTGTCCAATGCATCTTTGAGTCTAATAGTCTTATGAAATCCCCATATGTATATATGTAATAAATTTGGTCATTGTCTTCTGTTAATCAGTCTTGTACTACTTTGATTATTAGTATAGACAGAAGGACTTATAAAGGTAGGAAGAGAATTATTTTTCTGCCCCCACAAGTAGCAAAAATTAAGCTGATTACCAGGGCCAGCTGAAATTGTTAAAGAAAGCCTGCTATTAATGTCACAAAAAGTCATATTCTAAACTATTGCTATCTCAAAATTCCAATGTCCTTAAAAATATGTAAGTTATTATATAGTAAAATTAGACTCTGGCATTGCTTGGGTAAATAATTTTCTCAAAGTATCATACTTATTATTATAATGTTTTATTTTAATAAAAATAAAAATAGAAAAATATTTAGTTCTGAAATGACCTAAACCACTGTTTTACAAATTTGTCTATATATCAGAATCAGCATGGATGCCCTTCAGAAAAACAGACTCCACATTCTAAACTTACTAAATTGTAATCTTAGGCAGCTGTGCCATGGATTCTGTACTTTTTAAACAAGGCTTTCATCTTTGTTCCTAGAGGATCGTCAGTTTGAGGCTCCCCCTCTGTGTGGGTGTCCGCATCCTGTCCAGAGGAGGATGTGGACAGCAGCATCCTGTCCTGCTTTTGGACTATTACACTCTTCCACCACGTCCCTTTGTAGCAGCCAGTGGTCTAAATGTTCAAAAGGTCACCTAACTGAAATTTGTTCATTTCTTCTTTCAGTCAAATAACAGCAAAAATAACTTTAGTAAGATTGTTGAAGGTAGTAGAAACTATGGTTAGTGTTGATTTTTTGAAAGCAATTAAATGATTCCTGACTTTCCGTTTGGTTGTAAGAGTGAAAATCAAGATATTTTACATAATCTCTAATGTTTATGCAAGTCTGATGTAGTTACCAGAGTAATTCTGTACATTTGTTACTAAGAGAATCAAAGAGAGAGCCAGGAAGTGTGAGAGCTTCTTAGTATGGTTTATTGCAGTGACTTTTAATAAAGTACTATTTTTGTTCTGTGTTTTTTCCAAACTCACAGTGTCAGTTTGGATCCTAAGGATTAAAGATAGAGACATTTACTACATTTTTACACGTTACTTTCAGTTCTTTGGAGTCCAGACTACCCACCCTCTCCACTGTCTGAATTTCAAATCATCTTAAAACTTGATAGCCTAATTTGAAGTGTTATTTTCTTGATTTGTTTGGATTTGCAAATCTCTCTGAGACATCCATATAAGCTGCCTTATTATACAAATTATAATTACTGAATTTCCTTCTTCTAAGTGGTATTTCTACTCAATTTCTCGAATGAGAAAAGTACAATAGCTAATGGAAACATGTGTATTTATATGTATTTATTTCGAAGGATATTAACCTCCCACTAATCTCTACCAGTTATTATGAGAAATGAAAAATACCACTGGACTATTTTTAAATAATATTTTTATTTTTATCCAAGTATGAGTTTATTGATTTTAGGGAAAGAAAAATAGGAGAGAGAGAGAAACATCGATGTGAGAGAAACATTTCAGTTGCCTCCGATGCGTACCCCAACCAGCGATAAAACTCACAATCCAGGTATGTGCCCTGACTAGGAATCGAACCTGCAGACTTTTAGTGTAGGGGATGATGCTCCAAACAACTGACCCCCGGGACAGGCCTAGCATCCCTCATTTTCATTTATTTTTCTTTCTTTATATGACTTGGCTGCATTCAGTTGGATTTTAATTTTCCTGTTGTTGTTGCTATTTGATCTAATGAGAAACTTTAAATATCACTTTATGAAATCATTTAAGGCAAAGGCCAGTAAGCTTAAAGCAAATAATGTAGATAAAGTAAAATATTCCCTTTTGTAATTTTCTATCAACTGAGAAGACACTAATACTATAAGAAAAATGATTTGATAAAACTATAAAAATATTAGACCTGGGAACATGTTTCAGATGACTGAAATTTAGGGTTTGTTTTCCTTTTCAATGTTAACAAATAGTGAGTGTACCATGGTAGGAATGCCTTACTTTTTCTTCCCAAATTCTTTACAAGTTGTGAATACTTGTTTTTTCATTATATTTACAATAATCTACAATAATCACATAAATCTATCACTTACATGAAACCATCAATGTGTATCAAATACTTTGCCTCAGCTTTAATTTATTTAGAAGCACACAGTAAAATCTTTTACATAAGGAATAGTGGTGAATATACTCCAAGGACAGCTTTACAGTCTCCCAGACTTTAATTATCCCACAGCTTGGCTCAACTTCATGGTCTGATGAACCATGGACAAAGTTCTAGTGCAGGTTTCAAGAGGAGGAACAAAAACATCTATAGTATTTAAGAGTAGTGGCTCCCAGGCTGGTAAAGTGGCCTTTTAGCTCTTAGACTACTATAGGCCTTTTCTTTTAGGAGTTAACTGAGACATTGTGAACTAGTTCTCTGCTCAGCTTTTCAGAATGGTGAATGAGCCTATATGGCCTTTGGATGCTGAGAGAGCAAAATCATCACTTATCTTCTGTGCTTCTAAAATCATACACCTTTGAAGGGAACCTCTTATCTCCTTGCAGGGTATCTCATCCTGCCCAAAATGTCCACAGAGATGTGTCATCTCTACCAAACCACTCAATCTCCTTCTTGCCATAGAGTTGTTTTCAAAGTAATGAAAACTGAAAATGTCTTACTTACATCACATTAGTTACGTGCTTACATTACAGGTAATACAAGAAAAATTACTCAGGAGCTATTAGATTTTACTTAATTCTCTCTCACTGAATTAACTCTTACCATATGCACATGGAGAAAGAAAAAGAGTATCTCAAGTAGTTTTGCAATTTATCATCCTTTTTTCACTTTCTGTAGTTTTAGAAATAATATCTCAGACACCTATGAAGGTGCACAGAAATATTTTTACCTGCTTGTTCAGATGCTGAATCTTATATTTCAGCTAAATAATTCCTTTCTGTTCTGAATATTGAAAAATCAGATAATAAAAACTTGCATTTATCAAGACTAATATTTTTAAAAGACACTTAATTTCTATTATTAGTTTCAGATCCTCAAGTGAAGTTTTGAATATTTTAGAAAAAAGTAATCAACAATCCAAATTTTAAAAACAGCATTATACAATCAATATGTTTAATGTAGAGCTAATTGTTAAAAAGGGAAAATCATTTTCGTTACAACAGTAGAACAAGAATGGACTTCTCCTGGCTCATCAATATGCAAATAATCTGGTAGAATAATAGAAGCATTTCCATAGTAGAGAATTATAATTTAAACTGCAGTGGTCAAAAAATAACTTCATCTTAC
Source organism: Tonatia bakeri (assembly GCA_004024845.1). Classification (NCBI taxonomy): domain Eukaryota; kingdom Metazoa; phylum Chordata; class Mammalia; order Chiroptera; family Phyllostomidae; genus Tonatia; species Tonatia bakeri. The sequence goes on from PVIA01005664.1 coordinate 90,023, forward strand.
TTTTCTAAGTTCTTCTGGCTGGACTAATAATCAAATTAACATGAAACAGATTAATAGAAGAAAATATCCAAAATTTATTACCATTGGACAAGCAGGGGTACCATAGAAACATGAGGCCTGAGGAAGCGCCAGGCAGATGAGGTTTATATGCCACTCTGGAGCTAAGGAGGAAGGGTTTTGAGATGGGTGTGGTTTGTGATTTCAAAGGGCAGGGAGACAATGCATGTGAAGATGGAAAAGCAAATGTTTAGTAAGTAAATGTGTGCTAAGGCCACCTTTAACAATGGGACATAGAGAGTGCTTTGAATAAATGGACCTTGCTGGATTATAATCTGTCGATCACACATTAGTTTACATTAAACTATAGTTATCTGTGGTGATACTGTAACAGAGTGAAATTCTCAGCCTTTCCGACTCCACCTTGCTCAAGCCTGCTGTGTCCTCACATGAAGATATGAGGAAGTCTCATCATTGGAGGAAGTCTGCCTGCAGCTTGAGATTTTACAGAAACAACCCTTTGCCAGAAGCTGCCTCTCCCAAGGAGATGGGGGGGGGGAATTTGTACAAAAATAATGTTTTATTATCAAATATGTGCAGAAGCCTCGGGCCCAGGCTCAAATCAGCTGGTGTGAAGAGAATGGGAGCACAGGGATTCCATGGTCTTTCTCAAATCCCAGATGGTGCTGAGAAGTCTGTGGACCTCACTCAAATAATAACTAACTAACTAACTAACTAACTAAATAAATAAAAACATGCATTGGTTAGTTAATTGAAAATAATAAATATAAAATAGCAAACTAAATTTGTATCTGATAAGACAGTGATCTAAAAACACAATTCGAGCCCTGACCTGCGTGGCTCAGTTGGTTGGGTGTTGTCCAGACAAGAGAAAAGTCACCAGTTCAGTTCTGGTCAGGGCACATGCCTGGGTTCTGGGTTTGGTCTCGGATCAGGATGCATTCAACACACAACCAATCAAAGTTTCTCTCTCGTTTTAATGTTTCTCTCAAATTGATGTTTCTCTTTTCTCTCTTTCCCTCCATTCTCCTCTCTCTAAATAAATAAATATTTACCAATACATCTGACAAGGGGTTATTATAAAAATTTATAAAGAACTTATAAAACTTAATACCAAAAATTACTTAAAAAATGAGCAAAGGATCTGAGCAGACATACTGATGGCCAATAGACATATGAAAAGATGCTCAATGTCACTAATCATCAGAGAAATGCAAATTAAAACCAAAATGAGATATCACCTCACGCCTGTCAGAACAGCTATCATCAATGAATCAATAAACAAACGCTGATGAGGATGTGAAGAAAGGGGAACACTTCTGCACTGTTGTTAGGAATGCCAGTTGGTGCAACCACTATAGAAAGCAGCGTTGAATTTCCTCAAAAAATTAAAAATGGAACTGTCTTATGACCCAGTGACTTTATTTCTGAGAATTTATCTGAAAAAAAACCAACACGCTAATTTGAAAAAAACACAAGCACCCCTATGTCCATTGCAACATCATTTACATACAATCTCTGAAATATAAAAGCAGCCCAGGTGTCCATCAGTAGATGAGGGTGGAACAACTGTGGGACATTTACACAATGGAATACCACTCAGTCATACAAAAGATGAAAATTTCACCCTTTGCAACAGCATGGACGGATCCAGAGAACATTATGTTAAGTGATATAAGCCAGTCAGAGAAAGGCAAATATCATATGGTTTCACTTATATGTGGAGTCTAATGAACAAACTAAGCTGGCAAGCAATATAGAGACAGACTACAGCTCAAGGGTTTTGGGGGGCCAAGGGGAGGGAAGCGACTGAGCAAAAAGAAAACTGGGCTCATGGACATGGACGACAGGGTGGTGATTGAGTGGGGAGGAGAGTACAAGGGGCTATATTTCCTAATTTGACATGTCACCATCTGATGGGACAACACTTTGTATCTTTGTATTTAGAAAGACAAGAGATCATATTTTTATGGTGGCCCCAGAGAATAGAAGATGTGATGGGCGGATGAAAAAGTGATATGTAAGAGGCTATGGAGAAGTCGTCTCACAGCTAATCAGCAACAGACACTTTGATATGTAATTTTCAAAGCATATATCCTCTATAATCTTACAAAATATGGAATGCAATATTGACTATTTATTAATATAATCAATAAAATTCTTACATTTATTTTACTCTACTACTTTAATAATATTGGCTTCTACCTAAAAGGGAATCTTCAGTTTGCAATCATTTTTGCTATTTTTGTTCAAATTGAATAATTTACATTATTTCCAAGGAAATGTGTTTTTGCCTTAATTGATCCTAAAGCATTTTGTAATTTGGTGAATTCAACTGGTTTTGCCTTAAAAATATATTTCACAACTTAATTATATCTTTTTATAAATGTTCATTTACATATTATACAATATTATAAATGTAATAATCAAGTACTGAGGTTTATACCTATTTTTAAATAAAATCATCATATTTTAATAGTATGCAATGGAAAAGACAATATTTTAAATTCTGCCCTTATCTAACTGCTAAAAGATGTAAATTGTGATAACTGTTAGCAAGCAAGGTTAATTTTAAACATTATGATGTCAGTCACATGATCATTTCTTTTTTTAGTAGTTTTGGTTTTATTATTTTGAAATTTTAAAATTATATTTCCCAATACATCTGTAGGACATATCACATCATTTAATAATAAACTGATTTTGATATTTAATGTTACATTAATTGAATCAAAATATATTACAATCAAATCAGATAGCAAACTCAATTTTTTAAAAGAATTCCTTTGGAGCACCTTTTGTCCTTTTTATAAGAAAGATATTCATACACATTCTTCTCATGCCATATACAATTTATGAATTAATGTGTTAATTTGTCACTCTTAATGTTACTAATAACAATAACAACATTTGTGATCTGTGATCCTGATGAAAGAATCTTGGTTCCTAAGGTATACAATGAGTAGTTAAAATGCCACTTGCAGCCTTTTCTCACTCCTGCTGCTGTTCTGCTCCCCAGCGCAGCTGGGGCTCTACCAGTTTGTGCAGGCAGTGACGTTGCAAGGCAAAGGTATTGCCCATAAAATAATTCATAAATGTTGACACATATTGGGTGACCATTCTTAGTACTTTTAAAATAACATTTCAGTACTTTTCTGTGAGGAAGAACATGTCAGCATGAAAGCATCATATTGACATCTGATATTCTCATACAGTGGTAGTGAAAGTGGGATTAACTGCTCATCAGACACCATAGTCATATCTTATGCCATTGTATCAATTCTTCTTGAAACAGAATTATTTCTTATTGTAGTAAGAGAAGATATATTATGTGAATTTATTTCTCTACATTCGTAATCTATCACAGCCATCAGCTTCAATTTGTTTTTTGAATTGTATGTAATTTGGCATATTCTATGATCATCTATGCTATTCTTAAAGAAAGAATAGCCTCCTTTTCCTTCTTCAATATTAAGATATTTTCTTTTAACTTTGAAGTGGCAGTGTAAAGGTTTTAATTTTTTGTGTCATATTGAATTATGTTACTCTAAGCTCTTTTATTCATCAAGTAATTCTAATGCATCATTACGAGGAAAAGTACAGTAAACAGTGTGCATTTACCATGGACAACTAGATCAACTCCATACAGGATGGGCTTGGTGCGGGAACAGAGAGAGCAAGCTCCACCCTGAAGTACTGAGTCCTGCTCCTGAGGAAAGACCCAGAGGTCACAGATGTGATCACAGATGATGGGCAAGATAAAATTCCAGGGAGAAATTGGCAGGCATTTTTTTTTAAATCTTAGAAGTATGTTATATTTTGTCAAACATATCAGCATATTTTAATATAAAATTCTATTAAACTGATATTTTACTGTTTCATTATATTAAAATTAGTGTCGGTGGCAGATTAAGTTCATGGAAATTGTCATTGTGGCATACATTTAAAATCCAATTTGAAATAAACAAGCAAAAAATGTTGATATATATTATTTATAGTTAACATTGCAATAAGCAGCAAATCCATAAGAAATAAATATTTTTAAATATTAATAGAAAGTCATGTGCAAACACAGGCTGGCATGAGCAAGTGTAGTTTATTGGCAAATAAAAACCCTTCAAATAATTTTGTCATTAGTGGTATGATATTTAATAATTCAACTATAATTGGTAAATTTGTAACCAACTAGAGTATAATCACTCCTCAATTTACCTATTTGGCTTATTTATAGAAAATTCAATGTCTTCTAAGGCATACAAAAGATTTTTGTCTGTGTATTTACATTTTAAAAGATAAATTCTTAAGAGATTTTTAAATGTACATCATTGTCTATTAAGATATTTGAAAGATGCGTAGGATGCATCATTTTTTGTTTGAAGTTGTCCTACCCATGCCAAGATGTCTTGCATCTATAGCACTAACCCACCAATTAATTGGCAGCAGCATCATTCTGTCATTGAAACAAAAAGGCTCCCAAATCCAGATATCGTCCACTAGGAACTGCACAGATGAGACTTCACTACCACAGGCCATTGGCCTCTTAATCCATCCCTTACGTTTCCTAAACCATCATAATGATTATATCACGACAGTGCTTAAAATGTACAGAAACTGACCTCCAAATTCATTAGTCTGGAACCCAGTATCCTCCGTCACCTGGCTCCAAAACACAACTCAATTTATCTCTGCCAACATACGTTACCTTAATGATTCATTTATTGAAGAACTTTTACTAATTATAAACTCTTTTATTTTTCTTTGCATATCATTCATGTTGTTCTACACTCTACCTCTGATATTAGTATCTCTATTTTTATTTGCATATTACATGGACTTGGTATAGATGAATTACTCATCCTAGTTGAGTTTGTTCAAAAATTTTAGTTGCTAGAAATAAATTTCAAATATGCATAAAATTATTATTCTATTGTACAAATACTAATCAGACACCTACATCTACAAATAGTATAACATTAGTGTATTGATGTGTTAAGAAAACATTCCTGTATTAAAATCTTTTTGGAATACAGTTTGTGCCAAAACTCAAATAACAAGATGCAAAATATTGAACATAAATATATTGTTCAGCCATTCATTTGCATCATATCTTTGGCAACAATAGATTGGTTTGGTTTTTAAATCAGCTTTCATTAGAGAGCTGCATTTTCTCTGAACTACTAGAATTTCTTTTGCCCTTCTCCTACCATAAAATTGACAGGAAAGAGATTCGGGCTCAATTAAAAAAATAAAGCTTATAGATTCAGGCTGAGTTTATGTATACATAGTTGAAGCAAAATGATTTATAATTTTCAGTGGGGCCAATTTACTACAAAGAGTCTGCATGATTCTCCTAGTGACAGAAAAGCTAGCAGTGACATTCCCAGATGTTGAAAACCCAGTGTGTATGTCACAGTAAATTGTGGTCTACAAGAACATTCAATTGTAGCTTGTGCTTCCACAGAAATGTAGTCTCAGCTAAAGATTTCTTAAAACTCTCTCAAGCCCAGAGGATCCAATGTTAAAGGTCATTTTCTCTCCAAGTTGCAATGAATCCTTAAACTAACAACAGCAAAAATATACATAGCTTTATATATTAATGGATGATAGAAATGAAAAAAAAAAGAATTAGAGAACAAAGAGAAATATTGATGGCTAATGAAAAATATTGTGATTAGCACATTGCAGGGAAGAATTAATTAGTGGGCCAATAATTAATAGGGCAGGTTATTCCCCACTTGGTAAATATAAATAGAGAAAATTGGGACCATCAGAGAATGGCCTGATATTATCCAAAAGTATGCAAAACAAGACTTTATTCAGCTCTACCACTTATTACCTTAGTGACTTTGTTCAAGTTATTTAAATTTTGTGGGACTTAGTTTCACCTAATATTCTTGGGTCTTAGTTCTTAATTTACAAAAGATTTGCTGGTCTTTATAACATCTTCCTGTTATAAGACTCAAAGCTTTTTTATGACCCATATAAACACAAAGTTTCCTGCTCAAAATTAATTTCAGAATTAATCTTTTAATAAATTCTTTTCTTGAAAATTATCTTTGTATATCACATGCTTTCATTTGCTGTGTAAGCATGTATAATAACTCTGATACACTATTTTAAAGAGTAACACATTCTATTCCATTTGTACATACATGTAATATTTTTGTTGAGTTAATTGCTAAACATTCACAGATGGTCCTATTGACCTATTTCAGGTTCATTTAATGTTGGCTTATTGGAATATCCACTTACTTCCTAGGGCACGTGGGCACTGTTCATCCTTGGTCCACATGGAAATCAAACCATGACCCTAAGGCTAGATTTGAAGTCACCCTAATTCATGTAAAGTGGTGAGAATCAGAAACATTCTGCAATCAGCCAACGGTACTACTGTAAAAAGCATACATGTGACTATATCACAGAAATTTGTATTCCAAAATATTTTTACCTGCTCAAATAGGGTAATCTCTCCTGTAAAGTAGTATAAATGACTGTTGTGTACATATGTGTAGCAAACCAACATTTTTTTCTGTTGCTCAAGAGAACAATCAAATTACATATATGCAATATAGGTTTATATTTTTGTGTATCTACACATATTTATAGAATTTTCTAGAATGTTAACTAGATATTAAGGTGTATATATGATAAAATATCAAAAAATCTTAAAGAACTTTAACTTCAGCATTATTGTACTGGAATAAACTTCCTATCATAAATAACAGTAAAATTAGATAAAGTATATGAGACAACTTTTTTTCAGGTCTTCACAAGACCGTAAATACAGAGGAAGAAAAACTCATGATTTTGCTACCTCTCTGCTTGTGGATAACTTCCCAACTGTGATTCCCTGTGTTGGAGTTTAACAGACCATGGCATCTCCTCCAAATGAGGAGTCAGCGAAAAGAGAAAGCTGAAGTGACAACAAAGAGAAGGAAGACAGAGGATGGAGCTCTGTAGCAAAGGCTGTGTGTGGACTATCTAGGGGTCCATGGCTAAAGGCTGAGGAGAGTCTTAATGGAGGGTGACTACCTGAGACTCACCAGAGAAAAGCTACTACAAGGTGGAGAATAAATCACAGGTGCTAGAAATTGAGTACTGCTGCTGAACTTTGGAGATTTGACCAAAATGTAGTGGAGAAACGTTTCTAATGCCCCATCAGCACTTACCCATCCAACCCAACTGGCATGGAGGCAAACTCGTAGAAGCAGAGATACTTTTAAACTGAGGTTTCCCCAGGTCCTGCTGAAAAGAAGCCTGGCATCAAGCCCTGAAAAGACATGCAGGGAACCATGGCCATGAAGTTTGGTTCCCAAGAGTAACCAAAAGAGTGATGATGAATAACTGTACTGTTGTATCATGAATGTAATCTTGGAATAAGTACATGACATGCAAACTAAGGAAATCTGAATAAATTGTGGACTGTAATGACAATGGGTCAATATTGGTTCATTAATTGTGATAATTATGTCATATTAATGTAAGATGGTAATAACATGGGAACTCTGTAATATCCCAACAATTTTTTCTGTAAATATAAATAAAGAGGTAATTTTTAAAAAGAACCATGTAATATTACTGAACAACCTACATAATGGTTAAAATTAGTGCAATTGACATTCAACCAGAAACAAGACTGAGGCTCAAAATACATTGAAGAAGCTTGCCCAAGGCCACATGCTGGTCATCTCAGATGTCGCCAGATGTCACTCTGAGGCCTGACTGCTTTCCATGGTGCCTCCTGACTGCAAATTTGTAGAAACTGAGTGGAGGCAATGACAGTCAATGACTGACTGCTGTAGAGAATAAATTTTAAATGATAGGATTACAGTTATGAGTGTGCATTTATTATTCTTTCTTACTCCTAATTTTCAGGTTTAAATAAAATAAATGCAACTTTCTTCAATATTTTTGCTTTTTTCATCAGCAATCTTTTCTATTGGAAGTACTCTCACTATATTTCATTCATTTTATTTTAAAAAATGCAATGAAAACTATCTCATAGCATTTTGACAAAAATATTGAAAGATATGATTATCCTAATTTAAAGTCCATTTCTTAGATATGGACTCTAAGTATATCTGATCTTACACAAAAAGAAAGTTATTCATCAGGGTGTTCACCTGCAAACTGTCTCCTGGGAAAATACTGTATGTGCTATCATCTGCTTTTTTACTTGTATAAACTTAACTTTAATATATTACAAAGGTATATTTAAAATCTGCAGATGGTATTAAAAAGTAAATTTATCAATATCCAGGTAAAGTACATTATATAACTACATGTCCCCAAACATAAAAAATAGCTACAATAGGCAAAAAGATAAACTGTACTCAATAGTTTTCAGAACTGAAGAAAATATATAAAGGCATGTCAGCTCAGGAAATTCAATTTTCCTTCAAAATGACATCTGACATCACTAAAAGTTTTTCACTGAAATTGAAAAAGGCAAGGAAGGAAAAGAAAACATGTATACAGTTGGTTATGTCTTGAACTTTTTCAGAATACGCCATAGCCATTTATTTACAGAGTTAATAGAATTAAATTCTTTTACTCATTGCTGTTTTACTTTTTATACATGAATGTGAAAGCAACCTGGCAAATAACACTAGCTTTAATGCAACAATGAAAATCACGCATCTAGAATCTAAATGGGTCTAAAACACATGACTGCTACTAATTCTTAAAAACACAGATGTTTTCATACACGACATGTACAATTTATTTTGATATGAGAGTGCACAAAGATCGTATGTATCACTGTTGTTTTCAAATATACTGTATATTTTACATATGATGAACTAAAATATATTAATAGAAAATGGTAGGTTTTACTACAGAGCCTTTTTAAATTTAACAATGAGAATATCATAAACAAACTCATGAAAAAATAAATTGCACTCATTTGGTTATGAAGACAGCCAGTACAAACCAATTAGGTGTACCTTTGAATACCCATCACAGTGTTTCAAAGGTGACAGCTTCTGAATCTAAACACCTTTCCAATGTCAAAGATAATTGATAGGCGAAATAGCATCAAACCCAAGGTTTGTATGTTCCAGTTGTTAAAATATATTGTCTAACTTTTAAAACCTAAATAGTGGTAGAAATAGTAGGCATCTGAAAATCCTGAATAAGTTTGATTTTCCTACAGACATCGACATCTTTCTTCTGCAGCGCTCTCTTTTCCTGTCAGAAAGCCACTGAGGAACGGCTCGATGCAGCCCAGACAGTAAACCCTCACCTGTTGAGGCTGGAGACCTGCACGGTGGCAAGAGGAACGGAAACCCTGTCCAGGCCATTCTCCAGACAGTGCCAGCGGGTGGCAGCTCTCAGAGCTTCCACCTGTTTTTCTTTTTTCAGGTTCTGTGATGTGTTTGCCTGAACCTATTCGTACATACCGATTTATTTTTCAGTAAAACCAAACTACATCTAGTAGAGTAAAATTTAAATATCCACCCTCTGCGCCCCCCATGGAGAATGTTAAGTCTATGTAGAATCCTTAAGCTTAATTTTATTATAGCTGTTGGTCTTAGGCATCTTTGAATTATGTCTCCTGGATGGTTGAAAATACATTATCAAATAATGAACTACAGGAAAATCTGTGTATGGAGAACAATTTTGTGTCCCAAATCCTTAGGTTTCTCCTGGAGTTAGATTTCCTTTAGGGTTTTCTGGTTTGATTTCTCACTGTTGTTAAATAGGCAGTCTCACACTTTACACATGTATCTCTTCTCTTTCCCGCCCATTAACCCATGTGTGGAACAGACCATGTTCTCCATAGTTTCCCCAGATACACTGTACATAAGTCAGCTATTTGTAATAAAAATTTACTTAATTAAATTGATATTTCACTGTTTTTGTTTGCTCAGCATTTCACTGCCCCCCATTTTTCAGAAATAGTATCTAGATGTTGCAGCTTCAATATTCGGTCAATGTTCTTCAGTAAAACTCATTCCAGCCTAGATCTAAAGGACAGTCATGTGGCCTCAGCTTAGCTAAGCAGCCAAGCTTAACGTTCTCTCAGAGTGTCTAATACACATCAGCTCAGTCAGGTCACGTTACCAGAGCAGATGTTGGAGGTGTGAATCAAGCCATGTCTGAGGTGGGCTCTACTTCTTCATTTTTTAGCTGGAAAGATCCAGTGAATACTCTTATTGCTGAAGCCACTTAGGATGAATGCCATAGCATCTGCAATTAGAAAAATACCATCTGATACAATGTACATTGGCAGAAGGAAAGAGTAGTACAGGGAACAAATTAGTGCAGAGTAGAAGCTCTATTTATAAAACATCATCACTATGAATAGCTCCTGGATCATCTTTTAAATTTCAGCACACCTACCGTCTTGCTGGTTATTCTTTCTTTTATCAAATTCAAGTTTTGCTTTCTTTCTAGGGGCCTCTCTCTCCCTTTCTCCCTGACTGACTCATAAAATCTAGCATTTTGTTTAGTTTGTTATGCTGCGAAGATAGAATTTTCCCAGGATTGATGAGCCAAATTGTTATTATTTTTTATTTGAAAGGCAGTGCATGCATATGGTACAAAATTTAGAAAGGCACCAAAGGATACATAATAAAAAGGAATTTTCTTTCCCCTACTGTCTCCCAGACACTTATTTTTCTTCTCTAGTGACCCAGGCCAGTTTAAAATGCAATGTCCGGGAAAATCTATGAACATTTCTATAACTTTTAAATGAAAATCAGTACATGCCACTTTCATAGAGCATTTCAAAAATAATATTGCTTCTGGCAAGCTATAATAAATTATTATACCAGATATATTAAAAATAATTTAAAATATGTTATGATTCTCAGGGAAGTAGCAAAAGTTGCCCTTTCTGTTTGCTATTAAATTTATTCCATAAAAGGAATTAATAAGTATTATAAGTAAAATATAATTCTATATCCTGTAGTTATTGTGAATATATATATGTGCATTTAAACTTTATATTAAAGAGGTAAAAGAGAATATTATTATAAATTTATAAAATATGTTTTGAAATATGCAGATAAAATGAAATATTCACTTAAAGGTAACTGTCAATTAGTATGTTGGTTTTCTTTTTACAATGTACACCCTAAAATTCAAAATTACTTTTCATAGCTCACTAAATTTTTTCAATCATTATTTAAAAATAAACTATAAGAAACATATACTATAAAATAAAAATCATAATGTTAATGAGATGTATTATTTTCATGTTTATTTCACCTTAGATACCTTCTCCTAGAGCTCTGCATTGGCCTGGTCCAGTTTGTCTCCAGCCAGGCTCTGTGCACGTGCGAGAGACATGGACCTAAGTAGGGATGCATGTGCAGTCATTGGACAATCTAGCTGTCATACAATGACTTTCATGTAGTGCTTTTTACAGCTTTCTTTGATTATCTGTGAAATATCACAACAGTAAAATCAAAATCTTCTTTTTGGAAGAAGTTACCAACAAGATTGAGTTGGTTCGTCAGCTTTAATCTTTTTATTTTGCATTATTTCCATTATTTTAGGTTTTTTTAAATGTACTTTAACTCAGCAGATATTCTTGAAAAAAGCCTCTTGTAGTCCTCAATGGGAACTCATCTTTTCTACCTATATCTCACATATTTTGAAATATCTAAACCACCAATAAATCTTTCAGACTGTACTTAGGGAGCAATTTTCCTTACTTATACCTGGGGATATTGCTCTGTAAGAAGCACAGTTTACCAAGTACCGATGTTCTTATAATCTCAGCATGACAGGCTATTTTTTGTTCTCTTGTCACCAACATAATGGCTCTAATGTGGCCATAGTCTGAAAGGTCAGGTCTGTGATGAGCATTGAAACTACAGGCATAAAATGTCTATTTCTAATTTCAAGTAGAGATAGTAAGAATAGAGAGGGAAACAGGCTAATGTAATAATCCACAGTGCAAAGAATACCAAGTTGCAATGCTCCTGTTGTGGAAAACATACCTTTTGGCTCCAGGATCATAGACATTAATTAGAGTCCTAATAATATTATGCTACTATTATCTTAAAAGAGGAATTTTTTTAAAGTATAAAGGATTTAGTTAAAAATTGTCAGAGAAAGTAAAAAGGGTACAACACAGTGTAGTATATCAAGTTTAAAATTTAATGAGTTGAAAAGGAAGCTATGTTTTCACATATCTTAAAATTTCTCTTCCATGGGCCCATACACAGTACAAGTATTTTTTATATTATTTACAACTCAACATATTCAGTCTATTTCTAAAGGCTGGGAACTTCTCTATTAGCCTCCTTCTGGGAAGAGCCTTGAAAAGGAGCAAGCATTGATAATATACTAGAGAAAAGGTTGGGTAATTCTTGATGAGTATTGAAAAGGGGGACATGAACAGGAAAATCATGGGAAAAGGATTACAATGTCCATGTTGTAAATCTGAAGTCATTATAAGAACATTTTAATATTTATGCCCTCCATCTTTTTCATCAAAGAGGTATATTTTTGCCAAAGATTTACATACAGTTTCAAATATTAACTTCCATTTGTGCAACATTTACACTTTAAAGATTTTATTTATTCATTTTTAGAGAGAAAGGAAGGGAGTGACAAAGAGAGGGACAAAAACATTGGCTGGTTGCCTCTCATACACACCCCAACTGGGGACTAGGCCTGCAACCCTGACATGTGCCCTAACTGGGAAACAAACCAGTGACCTTTTACTTTTCAGGACAGCACTCAACCAGCTGAGTTACATTGGTCAGGACAACATTTATACTTTAGAGAACACTGTTCTGTATATGGCTCAAAGTGCTCGGCATTTTTCTTCTAAAAATTCATACAGCCTTGGCTGCTATGGCTCAGGGGATTGAGGGCTGGCCCATGAACCAAAGGGTCTCTGGTTGATTCCCAGTCATGACACATGCCTGGATTGCAGGCCAGGTCCCCATTAGGGGGCACATAAGAGGCAACCGCACATTGATATTTCCCTCTCTTTCTCCCTCCATTCCCCTCTCTAAAAATAAATAAATAAAACTTAAAAACATATAAATAAATAAATAAATAAATGCTCATCCAAATGTTTTCCTCTTATCATTCAACTTACATTTAAAAGCATTAGTAAAAATTAAGGTTTGTCAAATTACTTGAAGACTCTTCAGTTTTTCAAAGCTTACAGTAGTTGAAACTAATTTTCAGCATCTCACCTTGTCTTATTGATGTCATGAAAGGGTCATCTCTCAGATTCACTATTTAGCTTTGCTAATTAATGTACACATAAATACATAGCAAAATAAATAATGTTACTAAAGAATGACTGGATAGCAGAGCTTTGAAAGAAAATATTGTTAATGAATTGAAGACATGCCACAGGAACCACATGAAATTGTGTGAAGTGTGCCATTTTGTATTTGAAGATTTCTCTTTCAATCATTTCATGTCTGTTTGAAGAAGTTTTTTAGTCATTCTTTAAGGAAATATTGGCTAGAGACAAACTATTTTTTAATATGTGGATGTCTTTATTTTCCTTTCATTCCTAAGGCATTGTTTCATGAGATATAGAATTTGAAATAAACAAGTAGCCTCTATAGGTGAGCTAGTCTATATTAGTACTCTGTTTCTTCAAGACATGAGTTAATTTAAAATGTTACTAAAACCTGTGAAACCAAAGGAAAAAGCAAAAGCTCAGGTTGCACTGGTATCCGGTGGGGGTGAGGAGCAAACTGTAACTCAGACATTGGAAGGTGGGCCCTGGCCAGTGTCATGGGCTACCAGTCAGCTCACTGTGTAACAGATTAGAATAATGAGGCCTACCCTAACATCTGACAAAACAAAATAGTCTATGGAAGAAGAGAAACATCATTAGAGTTTAAAATACTCTCTACATGCTTTTAAATACACAAGGTCTGTAGTTAAAAAATAGCCAAGTATGAAAAAATACAAAAATTGATCAATGCATTGCAGAATAACCAGATATAGAAAGAGACTGAAGTGGACACTCAAGTTATTGGAGTTAACGAAAATGAGAACTAAATGATTGTGATTAATATTCAAGAAATGAAATGTGAAGATGAAGAACATAAGCAAAAAAATGAAAATCATAAAAATAAAATGGACATTCTAGAACTTAAAACTATAGAAATTAAAATTAAAACACAGACTTAATTATAGATTCTGCAGTATTAAGAATATATTGCTAATATAAAATAGGTTAGAGAAAACCACATACACTGAAGGAGAAAGTAACAAAAATGAAGCAAAATATAGGAAAGAAATAAAATGTACATTCTAAAACTAATGGGCACTTATATTTTTTAGAGTATACATTTTATGTTTTTTCTAAGTGCCCATCAGTAAATGAGTGGATCCAAAAACTATGGTACATTTGCAAGATGGAATACTACACCACAGAAAGAAAGGAGCTCCTACCCTTCATGACAGCATGGATGGAACTGGAGAACATTATACTAAATGCAATAATCCAGGCGGTGAGGGACAAATACCATATGATCTCACCTGTAAGTGGAACCTAATGCACAAAACAAACAAGCAAAATATAACCAGAGACATTGAAATAAACAACAAAATGACAGTAACCAGAGAGGAGGGAGGAGGGGGTAAAAGAGGGAAGAAAGGGAAGGATGGTCAAGAAACATGCATAAAGGGCCCATAGACAACGTCAAAGTAAAGCAGGATTGAGAGTTGGAGGTGAGGGTGGGTGGGGCAGGGGAAAATTGTGGCAGGGAAATGGAGATATTTATAAATGAACAACAATAAAAAATAAAAAGAAAAACTATATATACATACATATATATATGTATTCTAAAGCTGATAAAAAAACATCAAGCCACAACTTCAAATACTGCTATGAACTTTAAGCAGGATAAGCACCAAGAAAATCAAGTCTGAAACCAAAATAAAGAAAAGACAAAAGAAGAAACCAACTAAAAGAGAAAGTTTTAAATAGCTAGACAAAAAGAAGATAGGAATGACATCTTCAAAGCTATCTATGAATACATAGCTGACAAACTCTATTTTTATATTCATCAAAAATATCCAGAAGACAAAGTGCAGACAAATAAAGATGGGAAGAAATTATCACTAGAAGATTGACATGAGTGAGCATATTTGAGGAAGTTGTTAAGTCAGAAAGGAAACAACCACAGATGGAAACACAATTAGCATTGTAGTTAATGGGGAACAATTAAAAACATCCTCCCCTCCTCTGAAATTAAGAACAAGAGAAGGCTGCCTGCCATCATCAGTTCTACTTAACATTGAACCAGAGATTCTCTTCATCCCCCCCAAAAAAGAAAAATATAAATAGGAGTTTAATAATTGGCCCATTAAAACAAAGTAGCCGTTATTGATAGACAATACATTTATATGGAATTAAAAGCAGGAAAGACAAGTTTTACATAGAACTTAGACTAGAATTATCTTGGTGGACGAGCTAGAAGGCTGGGAGGAGACCAATGGTGATCACATGAGTGTGTTATTTGGTGAAAATTCATTCAACTCTAAAGCTATACTTTGAATAAAAATTTCATGCATTCACACATACATGCATACAAGGAAGAAAGCAACTGGTCTACAACGTCATTAGGAACAGAAAACTTTTTCTAGAGCATCAAAATTTACAACTCCCATAGTTGGACACCACTAATTTTTAAATTACTATGCATAGCAAAATATTAACAATTCTCTTTATGATGGAATTAGTGATGTTTTTATTACTCATTGTTTAACTTTTCTAGATATTTCACAATCAAAATATATTGCTTACAAAGTGAAAAGATAAAAATTTATTTTTTTAAAGAAAAAATAACTACCAAAGAACAGAAAGTAAATAACTCAATGTGGTAGATAAAGTGATAGAAACCAATGTGATAGCCTTGCCTGTTGCTGGCAACTTGAGACCAACTTATAGAAACTACAGTGGCAACTTGTGGAGGCAGGTGACATGACTCTTCCTAGCTGTTCTCTCATCATGGTGTTAAGAAAATGAAGGTTTGTCCTTTATGAGAAGGATAAAATTAGTGTCTGGTATCTTGCAATGACTTGGTGTTCACAACTAAATGTCAGTGTTATTGCAAGCTGGCCATTTTGTTCTTCATTTGAACATAAACAGTCTTGCAGTATTGCAAACTCAGATAAAGATACTCTGAAACTATCATCAAATCAGACAAAGCAAGGTCATTTTACAATTTTGTCTAAGCACATACAAAATCAAGTTCACTGTACCACCTACAAGAAGTCAAACATTTCCCTCTTAGTTAAAATGAGAGATAACAACTTTATTTCTAGTTTCCCTTCCCTATAGGTAAGATTTGTTGAGATGCTGAATCATAGAACTGCCCCTGATTTATGGCAACACTGAATCTAAAACAAACCTCTGTTCCCTTAGATACTCTCCAAACTACTTAACATTTCCTATGTCCTATAAAACGTTTGCATGACAAAAAATTGAAATACCCATGTTTCCCCTTGACGGGTATCATCCCTAGCTGCAACAATTAATACAGTTAATTTGTCCAAATTCAGGTATGTTTCTGGTGAACTTTTGCTAAAGGGCACTGTCATACACAGGAACTATTTTCTTGACATTTTATTGACTAACTTTATTGAGCAACACTCAGTTTGGGTGAGAGGTAGTCAAAACCAATTTTATTCCAAGAATTCTGGATAAAAGAAATTATATATAACATTAATTTCACCCGGTATTTTCTCTATACATTTGTTTCCTCCATCTGATTTAAAGCATAGTTCAAGTCCAAAGTTTTCGTATTGATTCTGTCTGCCTTAATGATCTGTTGAAAGAGGGGTACTGAAGTATCTCACTGTGCAGATAGGCTGACTGCATCTTAAAAAGTTGACTCCGTTTTATTTATTTATTTGTTTGTGATTATACAAAGTAACATGTTTATTTTTTCAGCTGTTTTATTATTGTTCAGTTACAGCTTTCCCTCCTTGTTCTCCATTGCTCACCCCCTCCCACCCCACCACTCCTGCAGTCAATGCCCTCCCAACTGTCCATGTCCGTAAGTCCTTCATTTGCATTCCTGTGCTCCTCTCACCCCTCTTTCTCACGTAATTCCCTCCCCACTCCCAATGGTCACTGTCAGTTTCTTCTTTATTGACTCCATTTTAAAACTAATTCACCTGAACCCTTGTCCCCCTCCCCTTTATTCACAGGAGGAACTCTGGAATGTGCACAGCAGATTTGCGTTAATCACAAACCACCTTTAATCTCCCCTTTCTTCTGTGTCAAGGCACACTCAGTGCTTAATTTGCTGGTGCCAGAGCTCCCATTATATGGCTGCTTCGTCCCTCTCAAGCCCTCCTGCATTCTTTTCAGAATACCTAGGTCCATTTCTTGGAGGGATATACAACAGATGGTCTGAAGGGTGAACAATGCATGCATTTATTTCACTCTGCTGTCTCCAAGAAAAGCTTTCTGTGGGTAAATTTTCTATTAAAACCTTATTAACTGACAAGTTGAACTTGTCTGTGTCATTCTCTGGCTCATGGGTTCCAGCAATTGAGGGACGCTTCTCATGGAAGGACAGCCTTTTCATAAAACATTTACTATTATTGTATCATTTTCTATTTCTTCCTTCAGATCTATTGGTATTTACCAGACATTTAATGTTGTGAATATACATTTACAATTGTTATATCGTCTTAATGAATTAACACCTATATCATTATATAATGAGCTTCTTTGTCTCTTGTTATAGTTTTGACTTCAAAATTTTTTTGTGTGATATAAGTATAGCTACCCCTGCTACCTTTAGGTTTCCATTTACATGAAATACCGCTTTCAATCAATTTACTTTGAGCTTCTGTGTGTTCTTAAAGCTGACGTGAGAGTTTTATAGGTAGCATACAAAGTGAGGATCTTGTGTCTTTTTTAATCCATTCATTCACTCTAGCCTTAGAATTAGACTGAAGAACATAATTTATTTTCATTTAAAGTGATTATTGATAGGTAAGGTCTTACTAGTGCCGTATTATCAATTGATTTCTGGGGGCTTTGTAGTCTGCTTGTTCCTTTCTTCCTCTTTTGCTATCTTCCTTTGTGAGTTGATAATTTTTTGTAGAGGTATGCTTTGATTCCCTTTTCTTTATAATTTGCATATCTATGGTTGGTTTTGTTTTTTTTGGTTACCATGAGGCTTACATAAAAAATCTTATAGTCCATTTTATGCCAATAAGAACTTAATTTTGATCACATACAAAAGCATTACCCATTTACTCTTCCCTCAACATTTTATGTTTTTGATTTTACAATTTGTACCTTATTATTGTGCATACATTCACAATTATTGCAGAAATAGTTATTTTTGATACTTTGGTCTTGCAACCTTAACAATTGAAGTAATACACCACCCTATCACAATATTAGAGTATTCGCCACTTAATTATATGCTTAGCTTTACCAGTGCGTAATATATTTTTTAACATGTTTTCGTGTTACTAATTTGAACTCAATAACTACTCTCAGAATTTTCTGTAGGGTGGGTCTACTGGTGATAGACGTCCTCAGGTTTGTAGTTTGGTTGGGAGGCTTCATATGTCCTTCATTTCTGAAGGACGACTTTGCCATGTAAATTATTCTTGTTGGCAATGTTTTTTTTTTCTCTTTTTATAACTTTAAATACATCACCCCCCCACCACCACCACTCTTGGACTACAAGTTTCTGATGAGAAATCCAGATAGTCCTATGGAGCCTCTCTTGTTTGTGAGTAATTTTTTCCTCTTGCTGCTTTTAAGTTTTTCTGTTGTCTTTGATTTTAGACAGTTTCATTATAAAATATATTGGAGGGTATCTCTTGGATTTGAATTTATTTGTGGATCTATAAGCTTCATGAACTTAGGTGACCAAATATTTCCCCAAATCTGGGAAGTTTTAAGCCATTATTTCATTAAATAAGTTTTCTGGTCCTTTCTTATTCTCTTCTTCTTCTGGGACTCCAGTAAGGTATACATATATATATATTTTTTTTCTCTTAAAGGTATCCTGTACTTCAAATAGATTTTCTGGGTTTTTTTTCTTTTTCTTTTTAATTATTGTTCAAGTGCAGTTGTCCTCATTTTACCGCACCACATTCCCCCACCCCACTCACCCCCACCTCCACCCTCAATTTTCTTAATTCTTTATTCATTCATTCTTCTTTGTTTTCCTGTGACTGAATTGTTTCAAAGGACCTGCCTTCTACTTCACAGACTCTTTCTACTGCTTGATCAGGTCTGTTGTTTATGCTCTCTACTGCATCTTTCACTTCATTCATTATATTGTTTTAACTTCAGAATTTTTGTTTGGTTGTTTTTTATTTTTTTTCCCATTAAACTAATCATGCCATTTATGTATTATTTTTTCTAATTTTATTGACTGCCTTTGTTTTATAGATCACTGAGATTCCTTAAAACAACTATTTTGAATTATTTTGGGGAAATTTGCAGAGCTTCATTTCTTTGTGGTCAGTTAGTAGAAAATTATTGTGTAGCTTTGGGGTGTCATTTTTCCTTGATTTTTTCATTTTCCTTGAAGTCTTTCACTGATATTTTCCCTTTAGTTGTTGCTGACTGGTTTTGTGAGAAACACTTGCCATTAGTCTTGTCAGGAATACTGAAGCTTTTCAGATCTTTTCTATGGATACTACTGCTTCATACTCTTGTTCACCCTTTCAGGTAATTTCTTAAAATTCTATGATTTCTCTCAATCCTTCAAAGCCATCCTGGGTACTGATTGCTTCCCTTTGCTTTCCTTAAGGTCATGCTGAATGCTCAAGTTTATGTGGTTTCCCCTAACCCCTCAGATTTAGGCCAGCTTTTTGCATATGCTCACTAGCATATGCAGAGAGTCTTATAAGGACTCTTTGACACTGCTGTTGGGAACACACACAGGAAGCTGGTCTTGGGGTTGCAGGATATATGTGTGAGGCTCATGGCATGTTGGGGGTGCTCATGGTCCACTTGGTAGGATCTGTGAATGTGGTCCTGGTAGCTTCTGGGCAGGCTTCCTAATGGAGTCATTGATTCACACATTAGTATCTACATTCCTCTGATGCCTTTCTTTCAGAAAGAGCCCTATCTGCTATTCTCCCAGCTGCTTCTCACTTCCCTCCCCAGTCACAGTAGCACATCTGCATTAAGTTAAATCTCTATGTTAGATGGGACAAAAAAGAAGTGAGTTTCCTTTGCAGTGTCCCACACACTTGGGAAAGTGGGGCACTCATTCATATTCTCTCATTTATTCCTATGAAAGAAACCAAGGCCGGAAAGGTCTCTCTGGGCTCTTAGCTGTGCCTCTGTGGGTGAGGGATGACACAGGTAAAGTGAAACTGTTCTTCTTACCTTCTTCACTGTTTCCAACCTAAGATTTTTTTTCTTATGCAATGGCTTGCTAGAACTTTTTTACCAGACTCCTAAACTTTCAAAAAGGTTCTTTTGTTTGTGGGTAACTGTCTAAATAGATGTTTCTTGAGGGAAAAATTATAGAAAACTCTTATTTTGTCATCATGATGATGTCTCTTCTTATTGTCAATATATTAAAGTAAATTTAGTATAGAATGTTAATTTCATTTCTTTGAAGTATTACTATTGTTATAAATAAAATAATTGATTTATTTGACTTATTTCTATGGTAAACATTTTTATATTTTTTATTTCTAAGATTCATGAAAACAAAAAATATATAAACCAACTACAGTAAACAAATGAATATATAGAACATAATTCAAGGAGAAATAAATTAGTAATGTGTGATATTGGGTAATAGTATTTGATAATGATAATATTTTTACAAAATTTACTCAGCTAATCAGAAGTACTAAGGTAGATATTGAATTTAATATATTGAAAAA